>JALIZH010002200.1:0-10090 GCA_030522465.1 Rhipicephalus appendiculatus
GACACGCAAACATGCACAGAGCTTAACACAAATAAACTAAACCCAATGTCCTAACAAAGGAGTGTTTGGTCTAAGGGAAACAACGAGCCCTCACGGGGTTTATAGATCACGTCGTCTTCAGGAGGCGGCAGTCCACGTGCTGTGATGACCCTTGTCGAAGGCAAGCCCAGGCACGCAGGCGACACAAGTCCCGCGTGCGGCCTCGGCACGAAGACAAGGCCTCTGTTAGGCGTCGCGTCCGAACTTGGCCTTACGTCGTTCCAGGTGGCGGCGGCGATCAGCAACTGGCTGTCCCTGTCCTGCACACCGACATACAATCATTAAATGAACTTGAATAATTTAGCAGGACAAACAAAGATTATTAAATGCGAAGCATTTCTTAGCGAACTTCGGCGACTTTGAGCGTATCTATCTATCTATCTATCTATCTATCTATCTATCTATCTATCTATCTATCTATCTATCTATCTATCTATCTATCTATCTATCTATCTATCTATCTATCTATCTATCCATCTAGCCGCCTACGGCTTTGTGCTCTCCTGGCGGTATCGTTAATGGGATTTATACCAATATTGTTTTGACATAACATGACTATATGACGAACACGAATGACTGGTCATATCATAAAAATGATCATTAACTTGTCATGAAAAGTATGATTTACAAGCCATAGCCGTAGTGCTTCGGAGGCTGTTTTCTTAACTTGATATATCCAAAAAATTGGTACGATGAGAGATTTCTGCATGACCAACATAAATGACTAGTGGTCATGTACAACATGATTTATATGCCATGCTCATGGTGCGCTGACGGCCGTTTCGCTAGCTTGATATACACCAAATTTGGTATTGCGTGACGTGAGTGTATCACGTACATAAATGCCAAGTGGCTATATGGAAATGATGACATGTCATGCGTGCAACATGACTTGCATGCCACGCTCATGGCACGTTCGCGGACGTTTCGCTAGCTTGATATACACCAAAATTGGTATTGAGAGACGTGACTGTATAACGAACATAAGTGGCAGGTGGTAACATGAAAATCTCTGCATGCATATCATCTACAATGCCATTTACATGCCACGTTCATGATGCGCTTGCGTCCAGTTCACCAGCTTGATATACACCAAAATTGGTGTTGCGTGACGTGACTGTATGATGAACATAAATGACAGATCCAAACATGTAAATAATGAGAAGCATATTACGTACAGCATGATTTGCTCCTTGCTGGCTACTTCGCATTACATCGATTCCCACAGTGCATGGGATCTGCCGTTTTTTGTTTTGTTCTGTATACTTTGGCGTACTGTATACAGTTCACCAGAATATCTACCGTTACATGAACGCTAATTCTATTGCGGCCAGCATCGCACCGGCGGTGTGGTTGTTGAGAAAATCTCAGTTGCATATATGTGACTGTAATATTAGGTAAGTGAAACTTACATCCACAAGATGTTTCAAATCGCTGACGCGCGACAGCAGCGAGACGCAAAGCAACTCCATTCTTGCATTATTGAGACTGTAACGAAGCACCACGCGAGACAAACTTCGGTAATGACACCATAGTGTCACGTGGTCATGACGTCGACGAAGGCAGAAGTCGGTAGGTCCAAAAATGAAACTGTTTATTAGGCCGAACTTGTGGCCGGTAAACAGAAAGTCACATTACAGCAATACGCACTGCACTGATAGCGGCGAACAGAGCGACGGCGGTCGATCAACTGACAAGCGGTGAAGCGCGTCGGAATTTATACGCGTGCCATAGAATATTCCAGTCTAATCACTGGTTGTCGTGCAAGCTCTGGGAGTAAGCTCGAGTGTTCGCGTCTTGCGCGCAATCTTAACAAAACGATCTACAATGATCGCGAAGCTTCTAGAACAATGAGGCGCGGTTTGCGCTGAGCATTGCTGACAGCCTTTGAGGCCGAAAACCGAATAGAGCGAAGTGAAAATAAGAAACGCGCGTGGCAATATGTCGTCGCGTAGCATTTCGTCGACTCGATGTGGGCGACCGTCGTACCAATGTTAAGGTGCCTATATTCGTGGCTGAAGTTTGTTAGCAGTACCTTTTGCTTTGCCATCACGCAACTCGGCGATGCCTCTTGCGACGCAAATCTGACGGTTTACAAGCAGGTGCTGATCGCCCTCGATGACGCCTTCGAAATCTGCGGGCTTTTCGGTGCCGACGGAAATTATGATGCTGGAGAGAGGCGGAACGGTGACGTGCTCTTCTATCACGTTCAATGCATGGTTCCCCGGCGTCGTCTGGGTAGGCAGAGCTTTTTCTGAAGTTAGTGTTATCGACTCAGATCTTAGGTCGATGACGGCGCCGTGGTCACTTAGGAAGTCTATTCCAAGTATCACATCCCTGGAGCAGTTCTGTAGGATTACAAAGCTCGCAGGATAAGTCCTGTTATTGACTCTCGCCGTGCAAACACCGGCCGGCGTTATTAGATCACCGCCAGCGGTCCGGATTTCAGGGCCTTGCCAAGCAGTCTTCACTTTCTTCAATTTCGCCGCGAAAGGGCCACTGACGACGGAATAGTCAGCTCCAGTGTCGACGAGGGCGGTGACGTTGTGGCCGTCGAATATTACGTCAAGGTCACTGGTTCGTCGTCGTGCGTTGCGGTTGGGTCGCGGCGTCGGATCACGGCTGCGTCAAAATGTTGCTTTGCTTGCATGTTGCGCCGTACCGTCTTCGTCGGTCCGCAACGTTTCGTCGGCAGGGCTTCGTCTGCTTCGCGTCGTGTTCTGTAGGTATTGTCGCGTTGTCGTCGTCGGCGGCCGCGGAGGATCTTCGGCATTTCGTCGTACAGCAACCGCACCTCCATCGGTTGCTGCCCTTAGTTTCCCTGATACGGGCTAGGCGACCGGCCCCGGTTTGGGCCAGTGTACTGCCGGCGGTGCGGTGACATGTAGCGGCCGGGTGACGGTGAACGGGATGACGGTCGTTGTTGTTGCCACTGTGTTCCGGTAATGTAGTCGGCGATGTCGCGAGGTCGTTCACCCCGCTGCGGACACGGCGCGTTGACGGCGAAACCGCGCAGCCCCATCTGTCGGTACTGGCAGCGTCGGTAGGTGTGGCCGGCCTCCCCACAATGGTAGCACAGCGGGCGGTTGTCAGGGGCGCGCCAATAGCATCACAGGTTAAGCAGGAGATGCCTCACGCAGCGGAGTACGCAACAAAGTGCCCTAGCTACGAACAAATGTCATCACACTGAGACAACCACAAAAATAGAGAAAACACCGAGCAAACAAAAGGTCACCTGTGCATAAACTTTCGCGCGCTTTATTTTCTCGAGTTGGCTCGACCACCATCACGCGATTCTTCTCCGCCGAAGGACACGCTTATACCTAATCGCCTGTGCTCGCTAGAGCACTGCGGCGGAAATGCAAAAGAATGTGGCAATTGTGTAATTTTATTATGGTAGCTTACTGATCCAAACATGTAACATGACTGGCAGCATTATCAGCTTAAGAAGCAGAATTCAGTCGACGTTTACTGTTTCGCACGGTGGTGTTTCTATAGCAGTATCTTATATATTAAGATACACGACACATTGCTGAATGTATCGGAAGTATACAGATGCAGATACTCGTTTTGCAAGACATATCGCGATGAAGGAACAAGATGCCAAAAGAGTATCTAAGATAGTATCTAAGATTCATGCATCTTCGATACTGCTCGGCACTGGATATATCTAACAGTGTTTAACAGTTTTAATCTGTGTATCTTTTGTTGCCATTTGATTTTATCATGTATGCTAAATTTGTCCTTTTTTTCACCAACTTATATGCATTGTTCATTGATTGCTTTGATGCTGTTGTCGCTGCTACGGTTGCTTTGTATTGCGCATTTTCCCTTTTTTTTCTTCTTTTCCTGATATGAAGCCTTCTTTACTTTGTACGGCCTCTTCTGTATAGGGCTGAAAATGCCCACAGTATTGAATAAATAAGTAATAAATAATATATATATATATATATATATATATATATATATATATATATATATCAGCTACTCGCCGACTCCTTCGAATGCAATTGATTCAAAATAAGCAGGGGACCTGGAGCATTTTCGTACACAAGATCTGCATATGAATCAAGTTAGATAACACGCAAACTCAAGCCACATCGACGGCACAAAACCCCGGCGTGATCCCGCGATGTCTAATCAGCGGCGCAAAAGAAATGACTGTCATACACAGAAACTAGAAGAAAAAAAATTTTTTTTTCCTTGAACTCCAAACCAAACAATCTTGTTTGACTTCAGCCTACATCGTAGGACTACGTGACCGGCGCGATTTTACTTCCACCCGTGGAGCTTCTTGATTTCGTCAAGGCCAAACAGCCAGAATAGAGGATTTGTGATCCCGAAAAAAGAAGTTGTTCTGGCTATTGGTGAAATGGCAGTACCACTTCTTGTGGCAGTGATTTCACCTTTCTTCCTCGTCTGTGCGGTTAAATCACCAGAGGCCCATTTACCCCATCGTTGCTAGCCCAAGCAGGAAAGATGTGGCGAGCTTGACGAAATATGGCGCTGATGTAAGCCCCGTCCACAGTGACGGCACGCCACCTTCCTCCTGGGCCTGCAGCTCTACTGATTAGGATTTCCTGGAACAGCCGGGGGCCATCTCCTCCAACCGCTCCAGAATTTGTTGAGCGGCTGCCGGTGTCGCTCTCGGTACCTGATTTTTGCTCTTCCATTTGCTACTGGGCCCTCTCCCTGACAGGTCTTAATGATGTACCGTGACACGGTCACACCGCTGTATGAGCGTTCTTCACCATCACAAAAAAACAAAGTAATTGATGATGATGATGATGGCTATGGCCTTTTCGTATGGCTCACACTCACTCGGGAGGACTGGCCAAGAGGAGGAGGAGGAATAAACGTTTATTGCACGGAACGGTATCGCGGTGCAAGACCCGCATCTACCCTAGGTGGGAGGTCTCCTCATTCCAGAAACCCTCTGGCTTTCGCTGCCTCCTTGGCCCTGGCGACGAGACGCCGTTGTTGGTCCAGGTCCTCCGAGGCAAGCTTGGCCTCCAACGTTTCGATGAGGTGTTTGTTTGCTTGACCGGCGTCACAGGCATTCGGCGAAGGCGATGAGTCGGTGTTTATATTGCATGAACACGCGAGGATCATGTGGGTCAAGGTGTCAGGTACGCCGCAGACTGGGCAGAGATATCTGTGCAATGTTGGGTACTGTCTGTGCATGAGTATACCGTGTATGTAGGTGTTGCTCTGAAGTCTTCGCAGCATGGTGCTGTCCTCTTTGTTGAGCTTTGAATGTGGTGGTGGGTACTGTCTGCGTTCCAGCCTGTGGTGTTGTAGTATTGCAGAGTAAGTTATTGGTATGGGCTCAGCCTCCGTGGACGCAGTCCTGGCGTCTGGAAAGTGGGAAAGTATAGCCCGGTAGGCGTGATCGCGGGCCACGGCGGGCGCCGCCTCATTCCCTCCAACCCCTCGTGCCCAGGAACCCATGTGACACAGGTGTACGGCATCGGAGTGTTTCGGCACTTCAGTCTCTTGAGTGCTTGGGCAGACACACGACCTTTGGAGTATCTTCGCATGGCTGCTTGGGAATCAGTAAATACGACACCTGCATCCGAGCACGTAGTGGTAGCAAGTGCGATTGCCGCCTCTTCTGAAGTTTCTGGGCGTTGGGCGCGAACTGTGGCAGATGCGAGCTCTATGCCCCGAGAATCAACGACGCCCAAAGCGTAGGCGTCTCTATTGGGATACTCGGCTGCGTGAAAGGAACGTCCATGCGGCCGTCACGGGATTGAGGGACGTCACTTCCGGCCAGAGCATCTGGACGAACCACTTGGTCTGCTATCCTCGCGCAAAAGTCTTCTGCGACATCAATGTTTCGCCGTTTTTGAAAAAGAGCCAGCGCCTTGAATGGAAAGCGCTGTTCAGGAATGCAGCGAAGACCGCGCACCGTTCTCCAGATGTGAAATAGGGGCTTACGGGGGGTCTAGGTTGTGACAAAACGTTGTCCACCGTTCCGAGGCTAAGTTGTCCATGCGAGGCTGAATCTTCTGCATTCTACTGGCTGTTCTAAGGTCGTGGATCGACTTTGTGCGCCGACATCTGCGTTCCGCACGGCGGCGAAGCGCTCGCAGTCTTTCTAATTCGGCATCAAAATCATTGCGCCTGGACGAAATCGGGATCGTGCACGTGGCATCTTGCATTGTGCACTTGATTACTTGCTCTAGCCCAGTGCATAAGACCCGGTTGACAAGCATCCTCCATGTCAGACTTAAAAGCGGTCCAGTCAATTATTCGAATGGTCTTCTCTGGACCAGATCTAGACATCCCTTTGATGCAAAGATAAGTGGGAATATGGTCGCTTCCTTGTGTATCTATATCCGAAAACCACTTGACACATCTGGCGAACGAGTTGGAAACGAAGGCAAGATCAAGGCAGCTGCCATATGTCACACCTCGAAGATAAGTGGGGCTGCCGTCATTCATGAGGCTGAGGTCACGATTGTAAGCGAAAGTTGCTAATCTGCGCCTCTTGCATTTGTACTTGTACTTCCCCATGCCGTATGATGTGCATTAAAGTCACCTTTGATGACCCATGGAGCTGGACACACGGCCAAGATGCTAGCCAATATTTTTTAGTCAAAATTACTTGAAGGCGATATATAAACGCCCATGAAAGTTAACATGAGTTTCTTTTTTCTTAATTGTCAGGCATACATATTGATTTCCATTATGAGGCGCAATTCGATGCAGCAGATACGTTAGTTCCCGGCAAATATAAACGATCACTTTGCTGCAGGCTCCATTTGTTGAGGACATGACAGCCTTCGTACCCCGATAGTCGTACTGGCGTCGATACGTTGGGCTGACAGTTACCAATAGTGCGGGCCTGCCAAGTGAACCCAAAATTAACCCCAATCCCCAACCCCACCAAACAGTACTGGGAGGCGACCCTGTTCAATAGCTCAGGTCTAGAGGAACTCCTGTCCAGCGGGCTCGGGCGGCGGCTTCGTCTAATGACGTCCAGGACTTGGGATGTCGACCAGTTCGATGGAAATAAGGTATCTAGCATCAGCATCTTCAATAAAGGTTTTTCCTCCTGCTCCTCTACTGAGTTTACAGGGAGCCGAAAAGAGGATCTTGACCCCGGGCCGGCTCGCCAACTTCAAGCGAAACTCGATGAATGTAAGGCATAATCTGCAATTTATCATTCTCAAAATTCATTTTTTGTGGCTTCTTACCTTTGAGTTTTCGTAGCAGACTTTCACAAGCACCTGAATTAAACTATGAGGGTAGCCAGCTGAAAGGAAGCGCCTAACTTCCTGATTAAACCAGATTTGTACTTTAAGCTCGCAGTAATTATCAAGTGCCTACTTGCAAGCTAGGGTTACGTTGGCCCTCTGAACATGTTTTAAATTCACACTTTCACACAAAATGGGGGCTTGTTTTGTCCTCGGGTGTAATAATCGACAAATGTGTTTACCAACAAGTTCAGGTAACCAGTTCAACGAAATGCTCTGTGCTGACCCCCTGCCGCATTCTGAGAGGCTACTTTTCCAGACTCTCTCCTGTTTCCCTCAAGCGATGTTACGCCCGCATCCTGTCAGCTTTACTCATGTTGTTTGTTAAATGACGTTATCCCTTTCCGGTTCCTTCACACGCGCGAAGCTCCGTGAGATTGGAGGCAAGACTTGCGCTGTTCGTTTGAACGCTATCTTGGACTGCACTCTTATTCAGCAGTGTTCTTAGGTTTATCGACACATGTGAGATTACAGGCTGCTCATGCGCTCTAGGCTGTATGCGCTCGTGCTGTTCTGTATGTTTATTACTTGCGTCCTGATCTTTTCGCTCTGTTTACTAACATCTAAAAGCCGTGAGCCAACTGGCCTGCTAGAACGTCTTACCAAAACTACGTGTATCGCATTAAAAATGCCCTCTACACCGCAGGTTATGGCACGGCATGGCGGTGATCGACCAGTGCATTTACGCCGTGGATAGCTCCGATGGCCTTGAGGCCTTCGGCACCCTTGACACTGTCGTGTGCTTCGACGTGGCACGCGGAGGGTGGAGCTCCAAGGCTAACATGGGACGAACACGCTGCTACGTAGGCGTGGCCGTACTCAAGGCAATCACCGCGAGCATAGGCGTGAGCACAGGATGGGTGAGAGGGGCAAGTGCGGTGGCCGCCCCATAACCTTCTTAGAAGCGCAACGTCTTCTTCATACCTTCACTCAGTCAAAGCTTTCCCAGCAGTAAATAAAGTTCAGGCTAATGGTCGTGCAGGTTGTTTTTCACAATAATGGCGGCACAAGGCCCCTGATGTTTCGTAGTAAACGCTATTTACTCCCTGCTAGGTAATATTTAGCGCAATGTGCCACAAGGACGAGAGGGGAGGACACAACACACACACAAAAAAACATGCGCTAACTTTCAACAAAATGGTTCATTGCAACCGAAGCACGAATATATACAGAGGTGATGCTCACACGTGCATGACATTTGGCTATAGCGTGTGAGCATTACCTGTGTATATATTCGTGCTTCGGGTGCAATAAAACATTTTGTTGAAAGTTAGCGCATGTTTTACATCTCCTAATATTTTAACACGAAAGTGTTTTATGCCGGGGTCCACCACGGCTCCTCTGACGTATTTCCGTCACGGATATGACGTTGTAAAATATAAATTAACATAATGAGATCAAAGAAAAACTAGAAGAAAACGTTCCGTCGCCGGGCGTCGAACCTACGACCTCTCGCTCCGCAGCGCGCGGCGCGAAACCACTCGGCTACGGGAGCGTGCGTTCCTCAGCTTGCTAACGGCAAGCTATTCATACACACCATATACCGTTGCCGGTCCTCAGAGCTCCTCGACTTCACCGCGTTTTTGTCATCACTAGCGAGATGGCGCGAAGGTGTCACGGAGCGCGCGCTCTAAAGGTCGTCGCGCCTCTCGCTTGGATGAGCGTGCGCCTCCACGGGGTGTGGCCGCTCGTGCGCGCACGCTTATCTCCTGATCGGGCATTCGGGCGCTTCGCACTCCTTGTGCTTCCACCGCAAGTTTGCTTTGAAGTTACAGTGGTTAAAGAGTGCACGAAGGTCGCTTCGTTTGCCGCAGCGGCCGCGTTTACGAATGGAGCGCGCCGCTTACACACGAAGTAATAATTGTGGCAGTTGTTCGCGCTCGTCCTCTGTATGCTTGTGCGTTCGTTTAGTGCGTCTTTGTGTTAGAGCAGTGCGCTTTAAATGTCGAGCTGTGACAGTTAGTCCGCGCTCGTCTTGTGTATGCTCATTTCGTGCGTCCTTTCTGCTTGAGGTACGCGCTGCATGTTTCGAGCTGCTTGCCGTTCTTCACGTCACATTACAATTTGTTGCTGCAGCATTTATTTCTTCGCCCTTTTGACGAAACAATGCACAATAAACGGTCAACTACTTATGTGAATACACGTTTCACTTTCGTGTTATACCGATTCCTTTGACAGAGGGATCATCCATGTTTTTTTTCTTTTGCCTGTGGGCGGCGCATAGGCTCTAAAATAAAATTGTAAACTTGGAAGATCACCATTTCGGCCTATGTTGAGACGTCTGTAGCACCGTAAGGTGTTCCAAGAAAAAATGTGCGAAGCGCACATGATTGAGAATCATAGCAACTTTGTTCACAGAAAGATTAATCACAGTAATTTTTGTTCGCGGGTTTGACGCCACTCCGCTATACATAGTTTTCATTGACGTCACCGTGGTCGCCTTATTGGAGTCCACGCTGGTTGAGATGCTGCGTGAACTTTTGCTCGAACGCGTGGAGCAAGTAACCGTGACATCCGATTAGTGCCGGTGCCCCCTCGCGTTCCTTTGTGTTCACCCTTGGCGCTGCTGGCGAACAGAAGAAAGCGGGGAGAGCACAAAAGAACGCGGGGACCGAACGACTGTTACGTTCTCCCCTGCACTGACACTCTCTAATGCGATAAGAAGTCACGGTGGCCGTCATGTTGGTGCACTTAGCGCAGAGAACCTGTCTGTGACGTCACGTGAAAACTATGTATATGGTGCGAGAGCTACGTCACAATGCCGCGACAGCGTTGGAATGTTCAGGAAT
>JALIZH010002203.1:0-12124 GCA_030522465.1 Rhipicephalus appendiculatus
AGGACGTAAAATTCCAGAGCAAAACATGGCACAGCACTGCTTCTCCGGCCTCCCGAACACCGAGAACATTTATTTGAAGTGAACACGTGTGTGAAGTGCTGAGAGTGCAAACGTAACTGATCCCTCATTTAAAAATTCCGCGAGTGATACCGCAGTCTTGGACAGCGCATCGCTGTAGCGCGCACACAAAAAAGCTACGATACTGCAATCTAACCAGTCGTGTATTAAACACAAAAATACGTGGTGTGGCTGAAGTAACATGAACTGTTTTGATTGTTCGCCGCTAATAAAGCCGTCAGAACAATTTCCGAGTGCACGCACAAAAGTCGAGCCAATGCAAAACGCCCATTGCGAAACAAAATAGAATTCTTTTCTGTTCTATTAACTCATCAACACTATCTATATACAGTGGCGTCTCTCATAATCATATCGTGGTTTTGGGACGTAAAACGCGAAATTATTATTATTATTATTATTATTATTATTATTATTATTATTATTATTATTATTATTATTACTATTATTATTATTATTTATATACTGCGTCAATCAATATAAAGACAATGTTTAAGGTTTTTTGTTGTTTTTACAATTGCGGTGTATATGCTGGCTGTATCGGAGAATTAACGTTATTTTTTAACAAGCATTGCAAAGTTCAATTTTGTTCTTTCTTGCGTTTCCTTTTTCTTAAAAATCTTTCCAACAGCTCGAAAACTGAGTTGAGCACTTGGTGCGTATTTAATTTTACATTGCTGAACATCTGTAAAACAAATTTTTTTCAACTATTGAGCCTGCATTTTGAGCCATACCGAATGTCAACTCAGTAATACAACTCACTAATGCCAAATCAGTAATGGAATGCCAACGCAGTAATCGAAAGGCCAGTATTGTTTCCTGACTGACGACGATAGACTGTTTTTGCCATCTTTATGAAATGACACTGCCAATAATTTACGTTGGCTGGCAACGGTATTCGATTGTTGCCGTCCTTGCAGGATGGCTGTGCCAATGTGTTATGTATGCTGGAAATGATGGGCCTTTGTTTCCGTCTTTATACAATGGCGGTGCCAATATTGCATGTTGGCTGGCTACCACGGCCCTTTCTTGCCGTCCTTGTATGATGGCACAACCAATACTGTATTTTGGCTGGCTATGACGGCCCTTTGTTGCCATCCTTGTAGAATGGTAGTACAAATATTGTATTTTGACTGGCTACAATGGACCATTCTTGGCATCCTTATAGGCTGGCTCCGCCAACATTGGTTTTGTAATGGATTGACTGGCCCTTCATTGGACCATCGTTTGCCAGTGTATAAACAATATTGGGCCAATGTGCTGTGCTGCCTGGGCTCCTACGCTCACCCCCTTTCTCTCCTCTAAGAATCCTCTACTCTACGGAGCGGCGTCCGCGTTCCACATCCCCACAGCGGATGTGCGTCCTCTCCTCCTCTCTCTCCTCTACGCTCAGCCCCTCTCTCCCCTCTAGGAATCCTCTACGGAGCCATATAAGAACCCCCTATCCCTCCACTTCACCGACCATAAAGCCGTTATAATGAAGGGGGACCGGAAGCCACGTCTAGCTACCATTTACGAATAAATAAAATTTCTTGTATATATATACACACAGTGTTCGTCACGTCTTTGATGATGTACTGATGAAAATTCACGGTTTACCGATGAACCTCCAGAGCTTCGCCCACTCATTATCATTAACTCCGTGGATATGCTGTGATATTTAGATGCGAAGCAGCTTATGCTCGGGGCTTTGTCCGTCCCTCCCGCGTCCCCCCATCCCGCGTCCGGCGACTTTCATGAAGTAGGGAAGCACCCATTATGCGAACCAGAACACTAGTAATATGAAGGCCGTCAACCACTACTACAGTCATCAGAGTCATGGCCGAGAGCACAGAGAGGCTGCTTAGCAATGGCTAGGCAGGTGGTGCCTGTCGCCCAGGTTGACCCCATTCCTTGATCTTGCTTGCATGTGTTTGGAGGGGGCTTAGTCCATCCCTCCTTCCCGCGTCCCACACCACCACAGCGCATGCGCGTCCCCTCCTTCTCTCTCTCCTACGCTCACCCCCCTTTCTCTCCTTTAGGAATCATCTACTCTACGGAGCGACCCCCCGCGTCCCACACACCCCACAGCGCATGCGCGTCCCCTCCCCTATCCTCTCCTACGCTCATCCCCTTTCTCTACTCTAGGAACTAGGGACTTAACCCTTTCCTGCCCGAGAAAAATATAATGGAAAAATTGCTAACTTGTTCAAAAATTATTGATGGTTGCTCTATTGTAATTAGATTTTCAAAGGTTAAACTGTAAGAATTGGAGTTTTTGCCTCAGAAAAGAGACCCGCACATATGTGCGGGCTGGGCTTTTATTCGTGTGATTCACTGCAGCGAGCAATACACTCATAACGGCTCAGACAAAGCAAAAAATGCGTGGTCGCCGCTGCGAATGCAACATTTTAGAGTATTGTATGTGACTTGTGAGGCACAGGATAAGTTGCACTTCATACAACGCGTCCTTGAACAAGAAGCTACACTTGACAGCCTGCAGTGATGTGCAGATGTCAAGCTGTATACTGATCGCCAGTGGTACGTATAGCTGAGTCTAATCGCTTGGCTATGCCGGGTGCCTTTTACACTCCAGTAGTGTTGTCTAAGGATTGATCTTGTGACACATTTTTCTTTCCGCTTTCAATTCTTGGGCACCCGGTGACGACCAAAGTTCCTCAGAGATCGGATGCAGCCCTTGATCAGGTCCACACGAAAAGCTGAGTGATCATTTGCAGAGCTACTTCCAAGTTGTTCTATGTGTACAACTAGGGCACACTGCCGTTTTGTCAGCCGTAACTTCAAAGATCGTTGAATTAAATTAGTTTGAGAAAGTTGGCAAAGAAGTTTTGACAATAACAAGAACGTCGGCTGTCTCACCACTTCGAAGCAGCTGATGCTTTGCAGCCGAATGTGTTCTTCCGAAAGACATCAATTTCACTGAAACTGAGAGGATAGGGTGAGTGGTCACCTGGCCCAGTTATCACGGAGGCGACTGCTCAAAAACTCGTCTTCCATACTCCAGTTTTCCTCACTAACTGGCTCGAACGACGAATATGAATCTCTGTCAATTCGTCAACGTGGTCCCTACCCAATTCTGACACAAGACATTAGGAGGCTCATTATCTCTTCTATGTCATCTTCATTTAGAAGAGCGGACTGTTGGGCGAGTTTGTGGGGTGAAGCATAGAGACGGCCTGTCTGAATGCGGAAAGGGAGTGGTGTACTCTGTTCCTCTTTCCTGTGGAAGCTGTTATATCGGACAGACCGGGCGTTGTATTAACCAGAGATTGAATGACCACAGGTTGTCAATGAAAGGACAACCGTCCACGAACTTGTCATTACACTGCCTTGATTGCAAATGCAGCCCAGGTTTCAGAGAAACAAAAGTTCTGGCTCGGCACAAGGACCGCACTACACGTGAGATTGTAGAAGCTTATTTTATTTCCAAGGCCAGTGATAGCTGTGTTGCTAAGCCCTCTGTGGCGTTACATAGTACATAGATTGCGTATCTAGATGCGTGTGTGTAGTTCTTTTTCGTTGTTCTAACCTGCTCACGTGGTTTTAGTGCTCCTTATACTTTTGTGTTTTTCTGAATAAAGATTCACTTGTTAGTTATACGCTTGTGCTGTTGTTCCTTCCTTTGTCCACGTTTTTTCGCGCAGTTTTCCCCGTAAAGTCATCTTCATTCTATGGTTTGAAAATCTCGGCATGTGAAAAAAAAAAGAATATTCAGAGCCCACAGAAGCTTGCACCCTAAGTTGGATAATTTTAGCAATTTTAACCCTGAATGTTATTAATTATCCTTAGAATTTCCCTGGCGATACTGAAACTCTATATCATAGGCAATGTAAAATCTAATTCTTTTAAATATTGCCACGCGCGTTTTGTATTATACTTGTGCTGCCTGGCGATACTGAAACTCTATATCATAGGCAATGTAAAATCTAATTCTTTTAAATATTGCCACGCGCGTTTTGTATTATACTTGTGCTGTATTCGGTTTACACCCACAAAGACTGTAAGCAATGCTCAGCGCAAACCGCGCCTCATTTTTCTAGAAGCTTCGCGTTTATTGTAGATCGTTGTGTTAAGATTGCGCGCAAGACGCGAACACGCGAGCTTATTCCAGAGCTTTCGCGACAACCAGTGATAAGACTGGAATATTCGATGACACGCGTATAAATGCCGACGCGCTTCACCGCTTGTCAGTTGATCGACGGCCGACGCTCTGTTCGCCGCTATCAGTGCATACCGTGTGTATTGCTGTATTCTTACTTTCCGTTTCTCGGCCACAAGTTCGGCCCAAATAAACAGCTTCATCTTGGACACGTCGCCTGGTGCCTTCGTCGACATCACGACCACGTGACATCTGGTGGAGGTGCTGCTCCTTTCATGTACCGAACGCCCCCGTCAAGCCGTGAACCCAGCCCAAGTCGCCAAGAAGAAACCGACACCATCGAGTAGAGTCGAGCTAGCCGGAGACTACAAGGACTGGCCCCACAATACGGACTCCTACCGGACAAGCGAAAAGGCACGGCGACGAAGACGACAGGCACGATGACGGCCGCTGCGTCCCCTGCAACGATCGTGATCCAGCCACCGAGAGAGCCACCGACTTTCCATGGATCGAAAAGCGAGGACCCCGAGACCTGGCTGGAGACGTACGAACGAGTTGCGGCTTTCAACAACTGGGACTCCGAGGAAAAACTGCGCCGCGCGTACTTCTACGTAGAAGACGCCGCGAGGACGTGGTTCGAGAACCGAGAATCCACGTTACAAACCTGGGATCTCTTTCGGACGACGTTCCTAAGCACGTTTACCAGCGTGGTCCGCAAGGAACGGGCCGCAGCTATGTTGGAGACCCGTGTGCAGCTGCCCAATGAAAGCATCTCTATCTACACGGAGGAGATGAATCGCCTGTTTCGACAAGCCGACCCAAGTATGCCCGAAGAGAAGAATATAATATCTGGGGTTTAACGTCCCAAAACCACGATATGATTATGAGAGACGCCGTAGTGGAGGACTCCGGAAATTTCGACCATCTGGTGTTCTTTGACGTGCACTGACATCGCACAGTACACGGGCCTCTACCATTTCGCCTCCATCGAAATGCGACCGCCGCGGCCGGGATCGAACCAGCGACCTTCGGGTCAGCAGCCGAGCACCCTAACCGCTATACCACCGCGGCGGACCCCGAAGAGAAGAAAGTCAGGTTCCTAATGCGGGGTGTGAAACAAGAACTCTTCGCTGGCTTGATAAGAAACCCGCCGAAGACGGTCGCCGAATTCGACTCCGAAGCCTCGACAATTGAGAAGACGCTCGAGATGCGGACAAGGCAATACAACCGCAGCTTCTCCGCTACAAGCTATGCCGACATCCAATCGCTGGGAACCGCCGACTTGCGTGAGACGATCCGAGCGATCGTGCAAGAGGAGCTGCGGAAAATTCTACCTTCAGCGCAGCCTCAGGTGGATTCCATCGCTGACGTCGTACGCCAGGAGATCCAGCAATCACTGGGCGTTCCGCAGCCTCCAGAGCCGCAGCTGCAAGCCATGAGCTACGCTGCTGCAGCCCGACGCAGTGCACCCCCTCCACGCCCCCGTCAGGACGGCGCACAGCAGCACTACCGTCGCGTGACGCCGCCGCCGCCACCACCGCCGCCATCTCACCCGCCTGTCAGCCAGCGCTACACGCGCAGGAAGACCGACATCTGGCGCGCCCCCCGACCACCGCCCACTATGCTACCACTGCGGAGAAGCCGGCCACACTTACCGCCGATGCCAGTACCGCCAGATGGGACTGCGTGGTTTCGCCATCGACGCGCCGCGTCCACAGCGGGGTGAAAGACCCCGTGACATCGCTGACTACCTTGCAGGAGCGCAGTGGACACCCCGACGACCTTCCCGATCGCCTTCCCCAGGCCGCTACATCTCACCGCATCGCAGTCAGTATGCCGGCCCTGCTCGGGGCCGATCTTCGAGCCCTTACCCGGAAAACTAAGGGCAGCAACCGATGGAGGTGCGGTTGCTGAACGACGAAATGCCGAACATCCTCCGCCGACGACGGCTCAGCGAAGTCTTAAGAACGCGCAGCAAGCCGAACGGAGCCTGGATGACGAAACTTCACGACCGGAAGAACAGACGACGCAACGCCGAAGCAGTGGAACAAACCATCGTAGCCGCGACCCAACCGCAACGCCAGGCGACGAACTAGCGACCTCGACGTTCTCATCGACGGCCACAGCGTCACAGCTCTCGTCGACACCGGGGCCGACTATTCCGTCGTCAGTGGGCCGTTCGCCGCGAAGTTGAGGAAAGTTAAGACTGTCTGGGAAGGAGCCGAAATTCGGACCGCTGGAGGCCATTTAATAACACCCGCTGGGGTCTGTACAGCAAGAGTCACTATCAATAATCGGACTTACCCTGCGAGCTTTGTAATCCTACAGCACTGCTCCAGGGACGTAATACTTGGGATGGACTTCCTAAGTAAACACGGCGCCGTCATCGACCTAAGGTCTGAGTCGATAACACTAACCTCAGAAAAAGCACTGCCTACCGAGACGACGCCAGGGAGCCATGCATTGAACGTGATAGAAGAGCACGTCACCGTTCCGCCTCTCTCCAGCGTCATCATTTCCGTCGGCACCGAACAACCCGCAGACTTCGAAGGCGTCATCGAGGGTGATCAGCACCTGTTTGTAAACCGTCAGATTTGCGTCGCACGAGGCATCGCCGAGTTGCGTGAAGGGAAAGCAACAGTGATGCTTACGAACTTCAGCAACGAATACAAGCACGTGAGCAAAGGCACGACGGTCGCCTACATCGAAGACATTGTGCAAACCAGCGACGCCCTCGCCCTCGCCGAGTTTACCGAACATGCTACGACGAACCAAGCTCATCAACTAACTTTCGACGTCAATCCGAGCCTTCCGACGCATAAACAAGATCAGCTCAAAACCCTGCTCCTGCAATACAAGGATTGCTTTTCGTCGTCGTCCAGAGTTCGACAGACACCAGTCGCACAACACCGCATCATAACAGAGGAAAGTTCCAGGCCACTACGTCAGAGCCCGTACAGAGTTTCAACGAGGGAACGCGAGGCAATAAAGAAACAAGTCGGCGAAATGCTACGCGACGACATCATCCAGCCTTCAAAGAGTCCGTGGGCGTCACCCGTGGTGTTAGTGCAGAAAAAGGACGGAACCCTACGCTTCTGCGTCGATTATCGCCGCCTGAACAAAATAACGAAGAAGGACGTGTACCCTCTCCCACGGATAGACGACACCCTCGATCGGCTCCACAACGCGAGGTACTTTTCGTCGATGGACCTCAAGACCGGCTATTGGCAAATTGAAGTCGACGAGAGAGACCGAGAAAAGACCGCGTTTATAACACCAGACGGCCTCTTCGAGTTCAAGGTCATGCCCTTTGGTCATTGCTCGGCGCCTGCGACTTTCCAACGGGTTATGGACACAGTACTGGCAGGATTGAAGTGGCAGACTTGCCTGGTGTACCTGGACGACGTCATTGTGTTTGCTTCAAACTTCGATGAACACCTCCGGCGACTTGACGCAGTACTTCAAGCAATCAGGGCCTCCGGACTCACCCTCAAGCCAGAAAAGTGCCGCTTCGCATATGAGGAACTCCTGTTCCTGGGTCACGTTATCAGCAAGTCTGGAGTTCGCCCCGACCCACGGAAAACAGCTGCCATCGCTGCTTTCCCGCCGCCCACCGACAAGAAGGCCGTACGCCGATTTCTCGGCTTGTGCGCCTATTATAGACGCTTCGTCAAGGAATTTTCCCGCATCGCCGAGCCACTAACTCAGCTCACGAAAAACGACGTGGAATTCAAGTGGGGAGCGAGGCAAGTCGAAGCATTTCAAGAATTGAAACGACGCCTGCAGACGCCTCCAATACTTGCGCATTTCGACGAACACGCCGACACGGAAATCCACACCGACGCAAGCAGCGTAGGACTCGGCGCCGTTCTTGTCCAGAGAACTGACGGCGTGGAAAGGGTTATCAGTTATGCTAGCCGGTCGCTATCCAAGGCAGAAGCCAACTATTCCACAACAGAAAAGGAGTGCCTCGCCATCATCTGGGCTACGTCCAAGTTTCGCCCCTACCTCTACGGGAGGCCCTTCAAAGTTGTGAGCGACCACCACGCCTTGTGTTGGCTAGCTAACTTGAAGGACCCTTCAGGTCGCCTCGCAAGATGGAGTCTAAGGCTTCAAGAATTCGACGTCACCGTCGTTTACAAGTCCGGACGAAAACACACTGACGCCGACTGCTTGTCTCGTGCCCCCGTCGACCCGCCGCCGCAGGATGACCAGGAGGATGACTTCTTCTTGGGAACCATAAGTGCCGACGACTTCGCCGAACGACAGCGAGCCGAGCCGGAACTCAGGGGCCTTGTGGAGTATCTCGAAGGCAAGACCGCCATTGTTCCAAAGGCATTCAAGCGAGGACTCGCGTCGTTTTCCTTGCGAAACGCAGTTGTCATAAAGAAGAATTTCTCGCCACTTCGAGCCGATTACCTTCTCGTAATGTCTGCAGCCCTGCGACCAGAAGTCCTCCAGGCACTACACGACGACCCGGCGGCCGGACACCTCGGACTTTCCCGCACGCTCGCAAGGGTACAGGAAAAGTACTTCTGGCCGCGCCTTGCCACCGACGTCGCCCGCTACGTAAAGACGTGCCGAGACTGTCAGCGACGGAAGACACCGCCCACAAGACCAGCAGGCTTCCTTCAGCCGATCGAGCCTCCTCGGCGACCGTTCCAGCAGATCGGGATGGACCTCCTGGGGCCGTTCCCAACGTCGACTTGCGGAAATAAATGGATCGTCGTGGCTACCGACTACCTCACCCTCTACGCCGAAACAAAGGCCCTGCCTAAAGGCAGTGCCGCCGAGGTAGCCAAGTTCTTCGTTGAGAACATCGTCCTTCGACCTGACGCCCCAGAGGTTCTCATCACCGACAGAGGTACGGCGTTTACTGCTGACCTTACTCAGGCGATCTTGAGATACAGCCAGACAAGCCACCGCCGGACCACCGCCTACCATCCACAGACCAATGGCCTCACCGAGCGTCTCAACAAGACCATCGCCGACATGCTGGCCATGTACGTCGACGTCGAGCACAAGACGTGGGATGCGATCCTTCCGTACGTGACTTTCGCATACAACACGGCCGTGCAAGAAACGACGAAGATGACGCCATACAAGTTGGTCTACGGACGGAGCCCGACAACGACGCTCGACGCCATGTTACCGAACGTGACCGACGAGGAAAACGTCGACGTGACCGCCTACCTACAGCGCGCCGAAGAAACACGACAGCTCGCCCGCCTGCGGATCAAGAATCAGCAGACGACTGACAGCCGCCGCTACAATCTTCGACGACGGTTCGTGGAATACCAGCCCGGCGACCGCGTTTGGGTGTGGACGCCGATACGCCGACGTGGACTTAGTGAAAAACTTCTTCGACGATACTTCGGACCGTACAGGGTAATTCGACGTCTCGGCACACTCGACTACGAGGTTGTCCCCGACGGCATTTCGAACTCTCAACGGCGCCGTACGCGACCCGAAGTCGTCCATGTCGTGCGCCTCAAGCCGTTTTACGCGCGGTAGTGAACCTGAGGACTGTACTTTTTTTTCTTTCATTGGACTTTCTTGCTTGTGCGTATTGTTTACTGAACTTTCTTGATTTATTGTCCTTATTTATTGTTGCATGTATTTTTTTTTTCCATGTGTTCTATTGTTGCATGTATTTTTACCATATGTTCGGTTCTAAGCATCGGGACGATGCCTTTTCAGAGGGGGGCATTGCCACGCACGTTTCTTTTACTGTATTCGGTTTACGCCCACAAAGACTGTGAACAAACCGCGCCTGCAGTGTTCGAGAAGGTTCACGATTCTAGTAGATCATTTTGTTAAGATTGCGCGCAAGACGCGAACACCCAAGATTATTCGAGAGCTTGCGCGACGACCAGAGATAAGACAAGAATGTTGGACGCGTGAGTTATAAAAGCCGGCGCGTTCCAACGATGTTCAGTTTGATCGACGGCCGACGCTCTGTTCGCCGCTATCAGTGCCAGCGTGTATTGCTGTAATCTTACTTTCCGTTTACCGGCCACAAGTTCGGCCTAATAAACAGTTTCATTTTGGACACGTCGCCTGCTCCCTTCGTCGACGTCACGACCACGTGACATTATGTTCGTTCTACAGTCATGCCACTTAATACCAAATTTGGTGTATATCAAGTTAACGAAACGGCCGCGAGCGCTCCATGAGCGTGACATGCAAGTCATGCCGCACATGACAACTCATGATTTCCATATTACCAGTTGTCATTTATGTTCGTCATACAGTCAGGTCACTCAATACCAAGTTTGGTGTATATCAAGCTAACGAAACGGCCGCGAGCGCGCCATGAGCGTGGCATGCAAGTCATGTCGCACATGACAACTCATGATTTCCATATTACCAGTTGTCATTTATGTTCGTCGTACAGTCAGGTCACTCAATACCAAGTTTGGTGTATATCAAGCTAACGAAACGGCCGCGAGCGCGCCATGAGCGTGGCATGCAAGTCATGTCGCACATGACAACTCATGATTTCCATATTACCAGTTGTCATTTATGTTCGTCATACAGTCAGGTCACTCAATACCAAGTTTGGTGTATATCAAGCTAACGAAACGGCCGCGAGCGCTCCATGAGCGTGACATGCAAGTCATGTCGCACATGGCAACTCATGATTTCCATATTACCAGTTGTCATTTATGTTCGTCATACAGTCAGGTCACTCAATACCACAATACCAAGTTTGGTGTATATCAAGCTAACGAAACGGCCGCGAGCGCTCCATGAGCGTGACATGCAAGTCATGTCGCACATGACAACTCATGATTTCCATATTACCAGTTGTCATTTATGTTCGTCATACAGTCAGGTCACTCAATACCAAGTTTGGTGTATATCAAGCTAACGAAACGGCCGCGAGCGCTCCATGAGCGTGACATGCAAGTCATGTCGCACATGACAACTCATGATTTCCATATTACCAGTTGTCATTTATGTTCGTCATACAGTCAGGTCACTCAATACCAAGTTTGGTGTATATCAAGCTAACGAAACGGCCGCGAGCGCGCCATGAGCGTGGCATGCAAGTCATGTCGCACATGACAAGTCATGATTTTCATATTACCACTTGTCATTTATGTTCGTCATACAGTCAGGTCACTCAATACCAAGTTTGGTGTATATCAAGCTAACGAAACGGCCGCGAGCGCTCCATGAGCGTGACATGCAAGTCATGTCGCACATGACAACTCATGATTTCCATATTACCAGTTGTCATTTATGTTCGTCATACAGTCAGGTCACTCAATACCAAGTTTGGTGTATATCAAGCTAACGAAACGGCCGCGAGCGCTCCATGAGCGTGACATGCAAGTCATGTCGCACATGACAACTCATGATTTCCATATTACCAGTTGTCATTTATGTTCGTCATACAGTCAGGTCACTCAATACCAAGTTTGGTGTATATCAAGCTATCGAAACGGCCGCGAGCGCTCCATGAGCGTGACATGCAAGTCATGTCGCACATGACAACTCATGATTTCCATATTACCAGTTGTCATTTATGTTCGTCATACAGTCAGGTCACTCAATACCAAGTTTGGTGTATATCAAGCTAACGAAACGGCCGCGAGCGCGCCATGAGCGTGGCATGCAAGTCATGTCGCACATGACAACTCATGATTTCCATATTACCACTTGTCATTTATGTTCGTCATACAGTCACGTCGCTCTATACCAAGTTTGGTGTATATCAAGCGAACGAAACGGCCGCGAGCGCGCCATGAGAGTGTCATGTAAATCATGTTGTTCATGACATGCACGTCATTATTTGCATATTACCACCTGTCATTTATGTTCGCCATACAGTCACGTCACTCAATCCCAAATTTGGTGTATATCGAGCTAACGAAACGGCCGACAAGGCCGACTTCGTACATAACATAAAACTTGAAAAAACTTAAAATAACAGGGATGCAG
>JALIZH010002204.1:0-26956 GCA_030522465.1 Rhipicephalus appendiculatus
GTGCTCTCAAAAGCAAGCCCGTCGGCAGGGCTGGAATAGCGAAACGCGGGCTACTTGGTACATGTCTCAACGAAGGAATTGACAGCGCAAACACGGGACGAATAAAAAGTAATATGGTTTTTTTAAATGCGAATGCATTTCTTAGTCGGGCTATGTCAGGCATCCGGCGTTGTCCGCGGCGGTGTCCGCGCGCCGACAGGTGTTATCTCTCCGCTCTCACTCCCTCTCCCATAGCAACAGCTGCGGGCGCGCGCGCTTATCCTCGCCCCTAGCAACCGGAGCATGTGGTGCGAGAGAGTGTAGGAGAGGGTAGGTGCAGTGCTTCGCCGCTCCTCTCGCCGTTCGCACTCTCTCCTCCCCTGCGCCCCCACTCTCCCGTCCGCTCGCGCCTCACTCTCGACCGTTCGCTGGCTGGGCGCCTCTCAAGGCGATGGCAGAAGTCGGTGAAGGCGAAATCTCTCGGCGCAAGAAATGCATTCGCATTTCCTCACGATTCCCTTCGGGGAGGTGGGGGCATTTTTTTTTTTCATCCCGTGTTTGCGCTGTTCATTCACTATTTGAGCCTTGAGTAAAATGAGCTGCATATGAGATGACGTCAGCCGCTTCCACTGCAGATGCCAGGATCGATCCAAGTGGCTCGCTCACGGACACCACAGCGAGGTCTTTCAGGTGGCGTCCCCACTGAAGCGAACTGTACTCAAGGTGATTCCAGTAACGGGAGAATTCACAGACCAACGTGTGGACGCTATCGCAGCAGCCATCGAGTGCAGCGTGTAAGTTGGCCTCAGCAAGTTAGAGTTCATGTGCTGCTTAGTCCGTTTAAGCATTCGTAGAACACGCCATCTGAGTGGATCCAACTGGACAGTGACAACGTATATCGTAAAGAAATTGTTTAGAACTTCATGAACTGAACTTGAGGCGTTCATCAGCAGTCATTCCACTGGCCATGTCCCGATCGACTACTTTTCGTTGATGATTCGTTGCCGAAAGGATACGCTAACGTTTTGTCCCCGTGAGAAAAATTTTCATGCTCCTTTTAAAAAGCTTCACGAAAGAAGATTAAAACTGCTTAATATATTTAATTTTGCACCGCTCGCATAGAAAACAACCGAGATGCCGTGTGGTCGTGAAATTTCATTTTTCTCTCTTTCTTTTTCCCAGCAAACTTAGCCTGCTGAGACACGGAGTGCGCTACCGAACGCCCAGTTTCGTGGAAACACAGAGGTTGGTGATTGATTCTCTTGTTTGGGTGTTTTACGCCAATTAACAACGAACGCGTTACCGCTATGTACCCTCAGTACCTGCAGGAACCGTATAAGGACGTTAAAGGATGTCCTACGCGTCAAATAGACTTCAAAGTGGCATTTCTGCACTCAGTAAGCATTCGCAGCATCAAGTTATACCGAAAACAATCGGTTTTCTTTCTAGAAGCTTTGCACTCACGAGCAACTTCGTATAAGCTGTTACCGGAGTTTGGCAGCTTACGCCCTCACTATCTACTAATGCGAGTGTTGAACTGAAAGAGTGTTTGCCTACAGCTTGTATTTTCTTGGAGGCCGTACTAAGCTTTTAGGAAAGAAATCTGTCCAAGCCTATCGTTACCGTAGATTTCAATGCTGTTTATTGCTCATCAATATAGGTTGTAATTTTTCGCTTGTTCGTGTCGATTACGATCAGAGTTACACGCATGAATAAATGCTGTAGCCTCGACCATTCGAAAGTGCCACAACACGGAATGATTCTTGAACATAGTTATGTGTGCCCAATTTGTTTCCCAAGCGCAGATATCTCGTACGCCAAGCTATGAAAACCGTTGCAGTTCGCCGAAAAATATTTGCATGTTATTTGTTGAAGATCTCAACGTACTGACGATCAATCTTGTTACCTTCTTCACATACCTTCCGTGCATCGAGGATACTAAATGAGTGTTGGATCATTTCCTGTTTAAGCTTTCCCGCACTGATTCTTGGCACGTTCCAACACATGCTGCAGTATGTTTGTTACAATTTGCACGATACCCTTCTACCACAGGATCGCATGCGTGTTTGACCAGTTTCCGAAGTGGCTGCTGCGCGGTGACCATGGTCTCGGGTCCAGGGACTTCCAGGCAGGTGCGGTCACTGACGTCATTTGCTCTCCACGTGCACTTCCATCATCAGCCCGACTACGCCCACTGCAGGGCAAAGGCCTCCCCCCACATTTCACCAATCAGCCCGGTCCTATGCTTGCTGCGGCCACGTTATCCCCGCAAACTTGTTAATCTCATCTGCCCCCCAAACTTCTGCCCCCCCCCCCCCCCTCGCGCGCTTGCCTATTCTTGAAATCCAGTACGTTACTCTTAATGACCAGCGGTTATCTGCTTAACGCCCTGAATTTCCCGCCCATGCCCATTTATTCTACGTGCTCGTGCACTTCCGCTCGTAAAATATTCTTTGACGCACGGCTCTCAGTTGTGCTGCTTTTCATTTGCAGTAGCTACAGTTAAAGTTTGTGTTCGTGCACTTCATAAAAATTAGTAGCGATTCGGCGATACACGAAGTTTTGTACCAACAGCAAGCATTTTTACTCGTAGATTGTATGGAACAAGCTTTTGTAGAATGGAAAGCGCCAGCTAAGCTTCGAATGATTATTGAGTCCGATTAAGGAGCACGTGCTTATAAATAACGTAGCGGGGCGGGTTCTTATGTAGTAGAAGCACTAGAAGCGAAAGTTGGGCTAGTTGGTGGTTCATGTTTGGGATGTAAAAACAGCGCAAAATATAGACAAGGACTGAAGAAGAGACGACAAGTCCTTGTAAAGGCGACAAGCCCTTCTTCAGTCCTTGTCTACATTTTGCGCTGTTTTTATATCCCAAGTTCTTATGTAGAATCAAGACACGACCCTTTGGCGCAGTAAATTCAAGTGACAAGAAAGTATCGCTTGTCACATGCTATGCTGTGTGGCAGAATGCGCGGCTGTAGCAAGAGCAGCAACGTGACTGTTGACCCTCACACCATTCTTAGAAATAATGCAAAAATGTATAGCATAGCACGTTGCGCTTTGTATGACATGCCATGTTCATATCTGTTAGGCAAAGCGTTTGGTGAGCTTACTGTGTGGTTCTTATTACTTTCCTGTCTAGTTCTCTATTGAAAAGGTGCCAAAAATTACATCGACGCTGTCCAGCTTCATAGTATGAAAACTCAGGTCCCCAACATTACGCCTGTAATGTGTATATGGCAGATTTTTAAATACATTTTTGCAAGATGTCCCATTCCTCAGCGCACTATGTAGGTTGATACTATCGCAGATGGCAGAATCATATTTTGTATAAGTTCTAGCGGAACCATAGGGGAGAAGGCATTGGAGTTTTTTAGCCTGTGCGGTATTCTTTTTTTTTTTTGTCTGTCCGGTATACGCAGAGCGTTTTACGCATAGTGGAGTGCCGGACTGATTAAAAAAAACGCTAGTATGCATCGGGCCAAAGCAGCGTTCCCTCCTAATATACAGCACGAAACGCTCCATGTACGAATTCAATAATTTCTTTACATTCCAGGCAAAAACCAATGCTTCCTAACTCGACATTTTATCGTGCTGGAATTGGGCTACGCTGGAAAACCACTATCACGGATAATGGTGAGCTTTACAAATATGCGCCGAGATCTTGTGTGATGGCCCTTCAGAATTCATCTTTTGCGCTGCCTTGCTCGTTCCTGCCGCTCTCGCACGGCGCACTTTCGCAACTTAAGTATTCCCCAGTCATGCGGGCATTTTAACGCGATAGCGTTAGACAGCCCGTGTCGCATAAATTCTGGCGTCGGTGTCGTTGGTTGTGATCGAAAAGTCGGCGTCCGTGAACGCAAAATCGCGACTGATGCAAAAAATAAAAATGATCCAAAGTGCAAATCGAACCCAGGCCTACTGCGTGGCAAGCAGATGCTCTACCACAGAGAGTTTCGCCAGTGCTTGAAGCTGTCCTACAAAAAAGAAATAAAAAAGAACATACAGGCGTCACGTAGTGCTATTAGTCGCGTTAACACATGTGATATTGCGTGGTAGAAGCGTAGAATCGCACCACGCTGCACACCATATGTGAACGGCGCAACGATAAGTGATGTCGCAGGTAATCATGCGCAAGAGCTCCAGACGTTCGAAGAACTAAACTTTTTTCCCTTCCTCATTCAACGCACGGAACTTCGACGCGCTAGCTTTCTTTGTCATATTCGGCAATTCCAAGACATTAACATGATTTCCGGTCTGTTTTCATGCAGCTGCGCAGTGCAGTGCAAGGAAGGAGCGTCGTGCTGCAAGCATCGTGCTGCGTGGCGGTGGCCGAACGCGCTCTCGGGTTCCGGCACCTGAGCGCGAACCCTGACAAGCTGCTGGTGACGGCGACCGATGCGGCCAGCCTCGAGTACCATCTTCCGGACAGGTCTCCGCTGTCCATCGACAGTGCGGGCCTCAGGGTGCACGTCGCTGGTTGCTTGTCCTTTGCGCTCGGACCAGGTAAGACAGCTTACGCGTTGAACGTCTTGATAGGGCAGCGCAAACGACGATTACGCAAGGAAAGAAGCGACATAGGGTAGCGCTGAACTCGCAACTATATTGGAATACACCATAGAAGGGGAATTTACGTAATTCGAAGGCTGTGAATTCGGCGCCCACCGATAGAAAGGATAATTTTTCATTCACTTTAATTCCTTCCACTTTACGTAATAATAACTGCTCTGCAGTTAAAAGACAACTGCGGTCCCCTATGCCTTCCTTGACCAAAATGTTTGTTGGATTCATTTAGTTTATTAGAAATCCCAGATATTTACAATATCAGATATATCCATGTGTTCTCAGAGAGTGTTCTCAAATTCACGTCGAAGTAATCGTGTTTGAAGTTTGCTTGTTTGCTCGTTTAAATATCTGCCTGCATGCGCGCGCGCACGCGCGCGCGCGCTGTGTGTGTGTGTGTGTGTGTGTGTGTGTGTGTGTGTGTGTGTGTGTGTGTGTGTGTGTGTGTGTGTGTTTGTGTGAACACAAAATTAGAACTGTGTATAAAAGCCTGCTCACGTTCCCATTTTAAAATATTCTGCACTCCACCTATTATTCATGCAGAAGCCAAGGAAGAAGGCGGCAACTCGCCATCTTCGCCACCACGTGTTAAGAGCGCGCTCAGCAACGCTCCTTCTCAACGCAGGTGAGAATTTAGCAAGCCGTATATAGACTATATACGAACGCGTTTCGGTGCCGCCATGGTATGCTCGCCATATTATATCTTGAACAACTAAACGAACAACTCTACGGTGGGCGTATACACGGTGTTAAGCGGGAGGCGGCAACGCCGCTCCAGCAGTAAACGAGGCAGTAGGGCCATGCAAATCAGCCCGTGGTTTATTGACGCTCGTGGATATATAGGAAAGTAAAGGGGATAGGGAAGTGGGATAAAGATTGCGCACGTGAGGGCTTGGGTCGCGCCGTTCCATGGGTTGCCGCACACGTGAAGACGGTTGGATTGGTGCACTCGGCCTTTCCTGACCTTATCAGTTCGCGTCACGAGATACAGCCATAACAAAACATTCGTTTACCAACCCAGGGTGGCGGCGCCCATATGTCTTGCGTAATATAGTCTGTACGTAGTGGTATCCGCATGTATGCAGTAGCACGGCCTGAGAGCTCGCTGTGGTTATCGCTACAGCTACGGTGCGAAGTTCTGTGATAAAAGAGCATTCGAAAACTCTTTGAACACGACAGATAAGCGTTATCGGCTACTTGACGATCCTGTTGCAAACACCTAAGCTATGTATAGATGGCTCGAATCGGCGACATCTAGGTAGCCGTTTTAGAATACTGGTACGCAAACAAGAAACGCCATGTGTGTGCGCTGCATTCGTGTCTTGAAAATCTATAACACTGATAGTGTGTAGCAAAACGAATCGGCATCAAAAAGCGCTATGTTATACGCGTAGTTCCATGATGCACCGACGTCATTGTAGCCACCATGTTTAATAGTATAGCGCGGTGACAAGATGCGTGCGTGAAGCCAAGTCAGATCTATTTACTTGCCTACATGCAGCAAAAGGATAACTTGCATATTTGTAAGGGTTGACTTCTGACCTTGCTGGTTATAGACATGTACTTAGCGTTTAGGCCCGGGAATTGTGTGGGTTCCTCCTTCTTTTACCCGTCTTCCGCAGTCTATGCGCTAAACGCTAAGAAGAACTTGAATATCTTTGTAGCTTCACTTTATTCCAGCGAGAACAAGAGAGAATAAATCGGAACAGAACATCAGCGTGGGTAGTTCCTCCGTTTGTCCTTAGCAGGTGGTCCCTTCACACACCAGCGGCTACAGCTGCCCTTCTCGTTCGGTCGACTAGCTTAAGCTTTATGGAAGAAGAGCGCAATATACTGGACAGTGAAAGACAAAGGACACAGCAATGTCTATCAACGCTACGTCGTGTGTGTTCACCTAAGGACCTCGCTGAGTCGGGGCTGGACAGCGCTGCTTCCCACAACCGTGTGGCGGGATAAGGTACGGCTGTGAACTTCGGTGTGCTTGTGCTTGCCCGCATCGTAGTTCACCGTCGTGTTTCGTGTCTTAATTTTTTTTTAATATGTGGGGTTTTACGTCCCAAAACCACGATTTGATTATGAGAGACGCCGTAGTGGAGGGCTCCGGAAACTTTGACCATCTGGTGTTCTTTAACGTGCACTGACATCGCACAGTACACGGGCCTCTACCATATCGCCTCCACCGAAATGCGACCGCCGCGGCCGGGATCGAACCCGCGACCTTCGGGTCAGCAGCCGAGTACCTTAGCAACTGATCCAACGTGGCGGACGTGTTTTCGTGTCTTGCGTGGTATACAAACTCAAATGCGGAAATTTCGATTTCGTTTCCAGTCCACATACCACGGCTTCCTCTCGCATCATAACGTTGTGCCGTGGTAATGGTGTACTTCGTAACAGGTGCTAGTGATGTAAGATGGGTGCGTATGTAAACGGTCCGGACACATCGTAGTAGTCGGTTAGAGTGATGCGATGTTTTTTTGTTAACTTCACATGAGTTTCGGTTGTTCCCTTGCGTGTCTACATTAGATGAGAGGTATTTAGTCAACACGAAATCAGGCAAATACAAGTTGCTCACGTATTTCCCGTTGTGGTGCAGCAGAAGCAGCGAAGCACTGCGTTTCAAAGGCAACGTGACTTGGCTGGGTGCCGTGGTGGCCAGCGTGATGCGCAAGCTGCGTTCCGAGTTGCCGGAGTCCCGTGCTCGTGCAGAACGCGGTCTCGTCGAGGAGTTGTCGATGCTGCAAAGGCGCCTGCAGCAGTGTGACTCTGTCGGAGAGTTCTTCGACACGCTGAGCATCTGAAGATGACGCCTCATGCGCCATTTTCTTGCGTCATCTTACCGACGTCCCCCCGATGTCTTTTTTTTCTTACGTTAACTCTTCAATGAGGCCTCCCGTTGATTCCAAGTGCAGCTCGCTTTCGAGCATACAATAAACGAGAGAGCTCTTGGTGAACTTGTTCATGAAGTTGTAACTATAGGGGAACCGCAAAGACATTCACAACAGGGGGTTCCCGTGAATGTGCGATACCTATAGTTAAGTATGCCTAGCATACTAGGCCACGAACAGGCTCCGCTTGTTCACAGGGCATTGGACCATTGGTAACACTATGTATGGCCATTCCCTCATGCATGTTATTGTTCCGGACTCGGCCGGATGATGCACATAGGGTGTGAACGGTATGCCTTCATGAGTAGGTTTGAAAGCGCTACAACTCGTTACTTCTCTCGCAATGGCGCCTGAATAGAACTGCTCATGTAATATTTTCTTATCCTTTTTTTTTTTTTTAGCGGAGTATTAGGATCTATCTGTTAACCGCAGCATGTCGTATATCATCTGTCACTGATCTTCATAATTCTCTTACATCTGTTCTGCGTAACGAAGCAATAAATCGCGCCATGAATTTTTTTTTTTTAATGTCGTACCTCTTATTAAAATGGGTGATATTAATGGTATCCGAAGGACTAAAAATTGCATGGTCTCTTGTGCATTCGCCTAAAGCGACTCGAAGACGAAAGCAGTGTTCTTCTTCTTTTTCTTCTTTTTTGTACGCGGTCGATACAGGCGTTGTCGCGACGAAAAAAAAAAAAAATCCGCGCATCTCCACGAAATGAATCATGACGAGTGGGCGAAGCACTGGGGATTGTTCTTATCGTAAATCACCGGTGACATTGCCCACTCGCGCATGTAAATGAGTGAGAACGCGTGTGTACAGTATATGCAATGCGTTTTTGCGTTGAGCCGCCGCTTCCCGCGCTCGGCCTCAACACCGGGGGAGCAGCTTGTTGTCGGCGTTGCCGTTTTGCCGCTGCTTCCCGAGCTCTCGCCTCCGGGTTAGCTTGCTGTCTGCGTAAACGTTGGGTCGCCGCATGCCATGCACGCTCTCGCCTCCGGAGTAGTAGCCTGTTGTCGGCGTTGCCACTTTGCCGCTTCTTCGCGAGCTCTCGCTCCCGGGGTAGCTTGTCTAGGTCGGCGTTGCTTTTCGCGGGCGACAGCGCGTTCACGTTCGTTTTTATCCATGGCAGAAAGAGAATCTGTTCTTGAAGGCGATTATTGTTCAACGTAATCAGCCACAGCACAAACAAAGTGCCCATAATGACTTACAGATGTGTAGGAGGTACCTCGCTTATCAGCAGAATGACGAATAATTGCATAGTGGGTGCTTCCCTACTTCATGAAAGTTACGGTGGGCGTATAGTGGATACCTTGCATACCTTGCATGTGCTGTGCCGTGACGGACACACGGACAGACAACGGACAAGCCTAGACCCTAAGGTACTTCGCCCCTGAAATTTCAGGGTTCTTTATAAACTCTCTTAAGATGACGCTAAAGGAACACAAGGAACAAAGGAACGCTAAAGGAACACAAGATGTCTAACACCCAGCAAGAAAATTTAGTGGTAGCGTCTGCCACTTGTATAGTTCCATCTGCGAGATTCACAAATAAAGCACCATGCACGCCGCTGGTACAGTAAATGCGCTTATAATGACTATACGTGAAACATGCTTGCATATTGCAGTTTACCAAGTCCTGCACGAATTTCAGCGATGCTGCTGATGTTAAGCGAACTGCAATCTACTCGTAAAAAATGGGCACATCCGACGCGTTGTGGGAATCAATTTCATGCGTAGCAGTCGGCGATCAGCTGTCTACGCCGGAATTTTTTCTCCGAGGCAAGTGTTACGAGGTGTATCGACGTCTTTGTGTAAATTGATAGCTGTACTCAATGGCGTGCTTATCAGGCAGGGCGAGTACACTGGTGTGAGAGTAACCGACGACCCGACGTGAAGTCGTCAATCACGATAGAGCAGAGGCGTCAGCTTTGTTGCCACGAAGTGTGCAGTATATAGAGTGCGATAATGTTCATATAAGTAGCAGCCGTAGGCATTTACGCGCAACGCTCGACTATACCGTGCGGAGTCATAGATACGTAGGCGGCTATAGATTGATAGATAGAAACGGTGAAAGTGCCTTTGGTTCGCTGAGAAATGATTCGCATCTAAAAACGATACAAAACGGTGCTACAAGCGAGAACGCAATAACACAGCGTTTAATGCGGCCGATGAAGGTGAACGTGGAGTCTTGAGGCGTCGTCTAGAGGCCCATTGCATCGACGAGCTCGTAAGCGCAATTGCACTGCTGCAGCCGAGCTTGCCAGGATATCAGTTCGTCGAGGACGGCGCGCTCGGTGCGCGCTCGGTTCTCGGGCACCTCGGAGCGCAGTTTGTGCAGCACACAGTCCACCACTGCGCCCAGCCACATCACGTTCCCGTAGAAGCGAGGAGCCCCGCGGTCGCTGCGTGAGGCGCGCAAAGGCAAAGTGCGTCTTCAGAAATGGAAAAAAAAAAAAATTGACGGCGATTTAGCCGTCAAATGCGTCAGTGTACTTAATGAATAGCGCCAGAAAAGAAAAAAAAAAAAAAAGAAGAGACGAAAAGGTACACAGGACGAGCGCTGCGCAAGTTTCCACTTTATTGGTGTATCTTTCTTTCCTTACCGGACCATTCTGTACACCTGGTGTGCGACCGATGTTTAAGCATTTCATGCATGGTTTTACGAAATCTTTCAGTTCGTAGTCAGTGCTCGTTACGTGTACTTCTTTTATTCTTTTTCTTTCTCGACAAAATAAAGTTGTTTCACTCACTCACTCACTCACTCGCGCTGTTCATTAAGTATGCAACCGTACCAACCAGTCCAGTTTTCCACCCTGCTAAATGTGTCAACGTCACTCGCGAGTTGCAACGCGTAAAGGCACAGGGACGCATGTTGACATGTACTAAAGGGCGCAATATCCAAACCTCCTATCGCCGTCACATGCGGGAAATTCACGTGACCTGAGCAGAAACGTCACGTGTGACGTCATACCACCACCGTAGAACGTGAATGAGAGGGGAGGTTTTGCCTGGCGTTGCACAAGTATCGCTATTTTGCCCGTGTCAGTGGTTGGCCCAGGTCACTGGGAAAGCCAGTAACCTGCGCTGTCACTCCGCGGTACGCACTATTTTGCCAACATCACTGCTGTCACATCCAGAGTCGACAGAGACGTGCCGTTCTACCAATGACGTCATATGTAATGATTTTTCTACGTGGGTCACGTGGTAACACCACATGTGATCTGCTATCGCGCTGTTTAGGATAGCCCCTTCAGTGGCGGTGGTTACGTTTGTGTACGCAATTTGTTTATGCTAGTTGTGTCAACTTGTGGCCAAATGAGAGCGAGATACTTTGCTCATTAGTTGAATTTATCATTTTGCATAGCCAGTGTGTATTGACTTAAACTCAGTGTTCTGCGTATGAGTGAAGTACGATGTATGACGGGTCGTTAGACGTGTCACGTTCAACAACTAATGTGAAAAGCATTGCGTTTCTTTTCTCGAAGTGAATGCAACCGAAAACTAATTGCACACACATTTGGAGCCTATGATGTCATTCTTTCTGTCAAAATGGAACATGACTGACTGCACAATAATGAAGTATTTAATTTCATGCTAATAACATTGAATTACAGAAACTCACAAAAAACAGCACACTACTTTATTTTCTTTCTTGGAATGTAATATTGAGTGCCCTGGAATTATTGGATGTGAATTTGACACATCAGTAGACAGTGCATCATAATTCGCGCCTGAAGGGGATATGGATACGCGCCACAGGGACGGAAGAAACGATACGACAGACAAGCGCTATTAGGTAAAGGTAGTATTTTCTCCTCAATTCTTTTGTACGTGTTCTTTTTTTTTTACGCGCCGCAGTTCATCAATATCCTGCAGAAACGAGCCCAAATAGACACATTCGTCAGCTTACATTAAAAAAGCTGTATTTACCTTAAATTACTTTAATAGCCAACACTAGCCAACAGTTAGCCAACATTACTCAATAGTGCCGGGTATGATGCGAATAAATACGATAGGCTCCACACGAACCCTCAGGTTTATCAGTTTTGCCACTCGTAATGCTAACGTATTAAAACAGCTTTTCGGTGGGGTACAAGAATGTGCCCGGACTCATACAAATTTATATGTTTTGTACACTACCGCGCACACTGTCTTTGAGAAGTCTCCAGAATCTATGTAAATTCTGTACATGTAGAGCAGTAAATGTCGATTTGTCAGAAACGTCACAGTTTCGAAGCAATAAGCACGAAGCAATGAATGTGATAACAACGAACTGGAATAAAGAAAATAAGGCAAGCAGCTAACTCCTTTATCATCCGACCTGGCACAAGGAAACGCTGCCGCTGCAGCGAATGAAGCGCCCTTCGTGCTATGTATAGCTTTAGTGCAAACTGCGTATTGAGAGCACGGGCCGTACGAAGGTATGAGCCGTCTGCTAATCCCTCTCAAGATGGGGGAGCGCGCGACCGCGCCCGGACACTCACTCAAGGTACGCAGTTTCAGCCGGAGCCACACAGCACGTCTTAAAAATATATTTGTACCTGAAGTCCGAACGAGGGCTGTCGTTCGCATTTCCTTTGAGCGCAGAGTCGTCCCTGTCATTGTCCCCTGCACAAAAAAATTTAGAAGAAATATCGCCATTTCACTAAATGGGAAAGAACGAGTGAAAGCTCATACCAAATAAAAAAATTTACATCATCTTCCCAAAGGGAACCCTGATGGGATGCGAAGCAGCAGCGTTGCGCTAATGCGGGTGCTGCGGTGAGCGCTGGAAGATTCGTTTGAAGCGATGGCTGGCGTAGGTCTTATCGTTGCGCGTCAGGCGGCAGCTGCGGGCGCTGCGGCGAGCGCGCGGCAGGCGAGGGAGAGAGTGACGTCAGAGCGCACTGCGAGGGGAGCGTGACGTCAACGCGCAGCTGCGGCGTGACCTACTTGGCACCGCTCCAACACCTGCGGCGAGGAAAGCGCGTTGCGGCGCGTTCGTGCGGACGCACGGACGGAGGGACAGCGTTACACAGCCTAGTCAAAAAGCTGCTTCGCATCTAAAAATACATACAAGAGTCCGCTTTGGCATCTCGCTTACTGCGACTTAAGTTTGGCGACAGGCTTTCTTTAACCTTCACTGCGTTTCTACGAAACACCGGTAGCATAAACGTGTGAAAGCTATGACGTGTTTATTCTACACGACCTTAAACTGAAGAGGCAAGGGGAATGGAGGGGGTATAAATTGATTAGGCATTTCTCGCTTATTTTCCTTCTCTCGGGTAAATCGTGATATGAAAGAGCGGTGTCAGTATTTCTCGGCGGGGCTTGAAATAGATTGTCACAGCGGCCGAAATAGGCGCCGCTGTGCTAGCGCAGTAATCGCAGTTGCTACGGCAGGTTGGCCGAAAGTGGGCGTACTTGACAGCACATTCGTGAACAGGAATACGCAACCGCATACGCAATGCTGTCTCGACACTTCGCGCTTGCTTTGTTACAGGCCTCTGGGAGGCAATATGCCTAGCGCGCTGTAGATCACGCAACATATTGGCCTCGTCACATGTGTACAAGCTCAAACACCCATTCTGTGCCATGCAGCTACAGCAATGGATCAAGCATTCTACCTACTACAGGTAGGATTTTCCAGTGGAACTCGCTATATAGAAGCTCTTGTTTATAGATCCCTTGCCGGCTCCCGTACCTTCTGAATCGAAGGGTCCTTGAATACCGATCACTTACTAATAATAATATCTGGGGTTTAACGTCCCAAAACCACGATATGATTATGAGAGACGCCGTAGTGGAGGGCTCCGGAAATTTCGACCACCTGGGGTTCTTTAACGTGCACCTAAATCTAAGTACACGGGCCTCAGCATTTTCGCCTCCATCGAAAATGCAGCCGCCGCGGCCGGGATTCGATCCCGCGACCTTCGGGTCAGCAGTCGAGCGCCATAACCACTAGACCACCGTGGCGGGGCACTTACTACCATTTATTTACTATGTCATTGTCTTGCACTATGTCCGACTGGACAAATTTGCAAGAAAAGCGTTCCCCAAGTGAGATTGCCCTAACGGGCAGAAAACACATGAACGGGAATTCGAAACATATAATCGACCAGTTATAAAAAATTCTGCTCGTTAATCATTTTATTGCGAATGACTGCAATTTATGAATTGTAGCAGGTGAGTTCGCAAAACGTATCCACTTGGAACAACACCTGATGATGACACCATGACATTATTTTCCGAAGTGGGCGACGAAGTATTTTGGCATCACAGTGATGTATAATATTAAGGAAAGAGACAAAACGCTTTGTAGATTGGCAAACATGTACCTTGCCTAAATTATGTGGCAAATTAAGAGAGTGTTTCAAGTTTGAAATTTCACAATTAGCCCTGTATCAAAAGGGAGCAATAGTTAGTCGACAGAATAGTGGTTTAGTGGATGCCGCAGTATTTTTAAAGAACCCCAGGCGGTCGGAATTTCCGGAGCCCTCTACTACGGCGTCTCTCGTAATCATATCGTGGTTTTGGGACGTTAAACCTCAACAGTTATTATTATTATTATTATTATTATTATTATTATTATTATTATTATTATTATTATTATTATTATTATTGATGTCGCAGTATTACGTTGAATCGAGATTTTTGTTTATGTAAACAACACGTGCCTCCAGAGTCGATGGCGAACGACAGGCATCCCGCCAGGTGCGCTTTCAGCCCGGCGCTTTCGATCGAGATGGGCGTCGTCCTATCGGGCAGCCGGTACTCGAGGCTCGCCGCGTCTGTGACGGCCACCAGCACCTTGTCGGCTTCCACGCCCGTGTGCCGGAATCCCAGGGCGCGTTCAGCCACGGCCACGCAGCAAGCCACCTGCTGAACCAGGCTGCGGCCTTGCACCGCGCTGCGCAGCTGTACCGTAGACAAAGGCGCGGTCACAATGCGCGGTAACTATAGTCTTGGTGTCCGTGAACGTGAGTGACACAGGCCGTTTACATGAGCCGACAGTAGCAGATTTAGTCGCACGGCTGAAATTTGACACTCGGCTTCATGTAAAGGCTTCCGGGTCGGACAGAGAGTGTCAGGGCTGGCCAAGTCATTCCGATAGTAGAGGGTACGTTGACCTGACCAGCTCCAACCGATAAGCCAGGTGCGTTTAAAGGGACATCAAAGGCAAATATTAAGTCGGCGTGGTTTGTTGAAATAGCGCTCCATAAATTTTGTAGTGCCTGTTTCGTGTCAACGAAATGCTGCAACGAAAATCGCGTTTTAGTGGTCCGCATAACGTTAGCACAATTCAAACCACCCACCCCCCAAAAAAATGCCCCACCTCCCCGAAGGGAATCGTGAGGAAATGCGAATGCATTTCGCGCGCGCTTCACTCCATTTATATATACGTGCGAGCGAGCGGACGGGAGAGTGGGGCGCAGGGAGGAGAGAGAGCGAACGGCGAGAGAAGGAGCGGCGAAGCACTGCACCTACCCTCTCCTACACTCTCTCCACACACGCGGGAGCTCCGCCGAGCTCCCGCGATGCGAGCGCCCTCACACACCAGAGCGCGCTCCTCCTCTCCACTCACTCTCCGCTACTCCGCCCGCACCACCTGCTCCGGTTGCTAGGGGCGAGGATAAGCGCGCGCGCCCGCAGCTGTTGCTATGGGAGAGGGAGTGAGAGCGGAGAGATAACACCTGCCGGCGCGCGGACACCTCCTCAACCTATCCTCCTCCTCCTCCTCCGCGGACAACGCCGGACAACGCCGGATGCCTGACATAGCCCGACTAAGAAATGCATTCGCATTTAAAACGGCCTTCTGACGTAACATTCGCCATGACCGCACTGCCCGACAGCTCGAGCTGCATGCGACGCCGCGGAGCAAGGCGCCTTAGCGTGCATCCACAGAAAGAAAAAGGCGCCAATTTCTGCAGCCCATGAGCGGCTTAGCGCGTTGAAGGGTGGGGAGGCTGTTGCAGTCAACAACAGCAGCCCATGTTGCCGAGAGTCCTGGGGAGGTCGTCTCGATGGTGGGGGGCGGATCCGCCGCGGGTGTTGTGAAGCTGGTCCCGCCTTAGGACACCGGGCTGCACGCTGACTGCTTGAAGTCAGGTGGCTCGCAGCGGATGGTCCACTAGCAGGAACTGTGCAGCCTGCAGAGTGGCCAGGAGTGTCGCGATGAGGGCGTCCCTCTGGTCCTCCGCAGGCGCGGAAAGTGTGGTAGCACGCTGGCTCGCCCTGGAAAAGCTCGCTGATGATAGGAGGGATTGACACGGCGCAGGAGATGGGCGCTGCAGGCTGGCATCCGGGGTGTTGATCTCGGACAGGTTGGTCTTGACTGCAGCAGCGTAGGAGCGCACCTCACGGGACTCCTCGCGTACTGCAGCCCTGACCATATCCGTCTCGAGAGCGGAGGGACACGTCAAATGAGAGGACAGCGTCCTCTCATTGCAACAGAATGCATCCAGCACCATCCGAGACAGCCTCCAATGCAGAAACGGAGCTTTTCCCGAGCCAACGCTTATTTGCCGCTCGGAGTAGCGCACGTTGCGTTGTCTCTCGCGCCCAGCGCGCGTTCTCGCGAGCTTTTCCTGAGCGAACGCGCCGTCTTATTTGCCACTTGCTTTACCGTGACGGGCGACGACATGTAGAAGACACCGTGACTGGCTACGACAACAGGAGACGCCGGCAGCCCGAGCGCATGAGGTGTATCCCACCTAAAAAGTTGCGTCGTCACATATGTTCATAGTTGCAGTCGCGCAGGTAGGGCGTGCGGACTGTACGCGTAAAAACACCAACAAAGCGAGAGAAAAATGAAAAAAAGCTCGCGCCCGTTGCTAGACCCTTATGACTTACTTCGTCGTCTAAATCGACAAAACACAACGAATGAAGAAAAAAAAACTGTGCTTGTTGCCAGACCTATAATGACACCTTCGTCTAAATCTGCTGTGTTAGACCACTAAAATCTGGATGTGAAAAATAGCTTGGCACTTTCTGTCCGCGTGGTCCACGGACTCGGGACGAAGGACAAATCCGTGACGCAGGTTCACGTGAGGCGCCGTCCGCGGCGGAAAAATCGGAATTAGTCCGTCATGTGGATACACGCTTAGCGGAGCACAGCCCGGAGAAAACGGAACATGCGTTGTTCTCAGGGGTAGCGTAAAGCTCTCTTTTATATGACTCGGACTGAAATGCAAACGTTTAATTTGATGATGTCTTGTAATGCAATGAAAATTTTTTTTCATGATTAGTTTGACTACTTGCGATCAATCGTACTGAGGTCTTACTACGTCATCGGGCTTACGTTCCCGAATGCCCCACTATAGTGGCACAAATCTTGTCCTACGTTTACCTTAGTTTCTCGATTACTAAACCGCTTCTGTGTATAATATTGACGTTTTAGACGTTCTCAAGCGTTGATCTTTCAGTGTCCATTTAAAATGCAGTCGGGTCGGACTGGCACTGCGCCGCAACTCTGCTCGAGCATGGCCGAGCTTTAGAAGCTCACAAATGATCTAGAATCGAGTTAGTGAACGCAGTCGTGTCAAGATATGTGATGTCGATTTCTGCATCGGCCCCCTCCCATTGCGTCCATACAATGGCGGCTGTAGAGAACTAGCATGTCTGCTTTGCAACGCTGTCCGCAGGTCATGCAGCGAGACGATAGCAATAGCAGTGCCTTCCGTTGTCCGGGCAGATAATCGCGCACGTGCCCTTTAGAAAGCAGTTCGGGTGAGCTTGAAGTGCGTGTTCAATGACTAAACTAAAATGCAAAAAACTGAGCTGATTCCTATAGCTATAATTATGTTAGTAGAGCAGCGTTAGGAAACAAGCCGCACGGAGACCGAAGAAAATGGGCCAAGTTCACAAAGCAGTTCGATTGTGACTGCGTTCTCCGGTAAGTCGGCCGCCCGTGGTAATACGGAGACACGTGAACACTTTGTACACCGCTGCGTAGTCATATTAACCGCGTCCACTCTGCTGCTGAAGGTAAGCGGATCGAGATAGCTTATTTAAACTGCGGTTTTTAACCATGTAGGCTGTGTACTCTAATATGAAGTACTCGCTGACGTCACCGCATACTTATAACGTGTCTGCCAACACGACTGGAAGCCGCATTTCCTAACGAACACTTCGATGTAAGTTTTATTTTTCTTAATCCCGAACTCTTGTACAACGAGCACTTGATTCGCACCACAGACTCGTTTAAAGCAAAAAGAGCCGCAAAATAAATTTAAAAACAAGATTTGCGGGACCTTGCGGAATCGCGACCGAATTTCCAGTGAAGCTCTTTCTTTCGAGTTACTATAATGACTTCATTCGCCTTTATTAATCTGCGTACTCTGAAATACTGACTGCGTATCACAACTGCGTTAGAATCCTATCGGCATATAATGCTTTCGAACTTGTTAACAATTCTTTATAAACAAAGTTATTAATTCATCCACGTGCCACCAGCCTAACTGTAAAATCGAAACAAAATCCTCCTTATCCCCCAAGCAAACACACGTATGATTAGATAGGGCAATCTCAATGCTATGCTTCAAATATGCTAGAATAGACGTTTGGGGGGGGACAGGCAGGCGTTTCGAAAGAAGCAGCCCCATTTTTAACGGCGACTTTGGCCCACTGTACTCACCGTTATGCGTGACAGCGGCTTTCCTGCGTAACTTAGCTCGAACACAATGAAGTGCCGCGTTAGGCAGCATTGATTTGTGCCTGAAACGAGGAGAGTGATGACAAACACGGAGTAATTTGTCGGCACGGCAATTCACTAGGCTACACATGCAGCATTAGTGTGAATACTGAAAGTAAAGCATAAAGGAAGATGTATACATTAAAACAAACATCTTGTAGGAAAGGTGGTTGAATGATTATATCAGTACAGTCATTACGGTGTCCCATTAAGAAAAAATATAAGCATAGCGAAGGGCAAATGGGCCATCAACAGCACAAACGCGCATACGCAAAGAAGGCTAATTCGTTAGCTCTGCGTCTGACAAAAAAAAAAGTTTAAGAGTCGTACGAGTAATTGGCGCCACCCATAGAGAAACATTGCACTTTCGTACTTATTTAAGAAAATTATATCGGCACGCAATGAAATTACGGCAGGCAAAAACAAGAAAACTAAAAACGCACTAACTGAAACAGTGTCAAATTGACGCATGTTCGTGGCGCGTTTTCCTGACGCATTTTCCTCACGCATAAGGAGATCGTCGTGTACTTGGGAAAAGGTTATTTCTACGCAAAACAAAAGGAAGTGACTAGCGTGTGTACCCTTCCATCGGCGGAAGGCCGCAAGCAAATCGGAGGCGTCGGGGCTGCTGCCGTCTCCGCCGGTGATCTCGGAGGCGAGGCTCTCGGTCAGGGACTCCCTCGACGAGGCGATGCCCTGATTGCCGCTGCGCAGAAGCCACTCCGGGAACTGGTCGAACACGCACGCAATCCTGTGCGTGCACGTAGTGCGCGTATGCCTTAAGAAATTTTTCGCAACACTATCGTAGATTTTTCAAAAACCACTGCCGTGGACAGTTTAATGGATACTGACACCAATTTTCGAAGCTGAGTTTTATTTTATTTTGATATTAAAGTTAAATTTCGCATGGTACAGCCACTGACATCGATACTACACTCTAAAACTTTTCACGCGTAGCAAGCGTGAGTGGGGGGGGGATTTTTTGCACGCTTGGTCTAAGCGTGATGTGCTGTCACGCTGAAAAATCACGCTTCCTAAGCGCGATTCGCTGGTTGACTAACGCTTGCCAAGCGTGAGTGGAGCCGATTTTTTGCACGCTTGTTCTAAGCGTGGTGCACTTTCACGCTAAGCAAACCACGCTTGCTAGCCGTGACTGGCGACCTTTCTCACGCTTAGAAAAGGTGTAAGAGAGGAGTTTTACTTACTTAATGCGGCATTCTCCTGCTCCTTCAGATGTCTTTCCGGCCGTTAGAAATCATCTAAAATGAAAGCTGGAAGAAGATATTTATTGTGCTGTATGGGCTTGGCGCCGGCTTGGACGGTATATATACTGATGCTTGGCATTAATTAGCTAATTGTGAAAATCAACTCTCACTTTCATCTTGCACATGTCCAAACTATAGAATGCTACACTGCGACAGCCTGAAATGAGCTTGCTAGCCGGAATATAATTACGGAATACGGTTTATAGTACAGGCAGTAAGCAAGAAATAAGAGACAATCTTTCATTAATTCACTGGCTACCCTTTCCATGTTGTACCCGACGGCACATGTTGAGTGTCTGCACACAGCTCAAGATCGGCAGTGCGCTCTGTATTTACGTCGCAGTGGAATGTTCTATAGTCAACACATGTGAGGGATGATAATTGAAACTTGATTTTTGTAATTAGCTATTTTATCCTGGGCAACCAGTACATTTACCCTCCAAGCAGCCGCCAACCAATAACAGATAAAGCACTCCAAAGATTATATTCTTTCAGCTTCATTTTTAAACACTTTCTGACGGTCAGAAACACATCTTATAGAACAAGAGAATCCCGCATCAAGTAAATAAAAATCCTCTCTTACACCTTAACTAAGCATTAGGAAGGCCTCCAGTCACTGATCGAAAAGCCTTACATTGCGATTGGGGCGTTAGATCTTCGTTGTGGACCGTTCAAAAATTAGTCGAGTTGGCAGAATGAAAGCGTTATGGATTGTTCCTGAAACTTCGCTAGTCACAAATCCAAACGCCATGGAAGCCAGTGCAGGACAAACTTTCATAAAGCATCTTGCACAAGTGCATCTGGCGAATCCTACAATTAAGCCGCTGATCTGCATTCTTTCGGCGCGATTGTTTATATACACGGTCATTAAGAAAATTAAGGGAGGGATTTAGTGCGGAGTGCTCCGAGGCTTGAGAGTTTAAATCAAAGATAAAGAGTTAAATAGAACGAAACATTTACAAGAATCTTAAACTTGAGTGAAACTTTTTATTTTCACTTACTTACAAGAACGCTTCTCTCTATAGAAGAGCAATCCAAGAAAATAACACACACAGGAACTATAAAATAGGCACCAGATGAACTTTTGATGTCGCTTTGAGCGGCACGCGAACTGTGCTCTGTACTTAACTGAAACGAAGTGTAGTTTAGTAAACAAATCCTTCACCATTTTCTCCGCCCATGGAATTTCTTCGGTACCGCACAGTTCACGACTGCTTGAAGGAAGCCAAGCAACTGCCAAAAGCAGCCGGATACGCAAGGTCCTTTACGTAGTAAACACGCAAACAAAGCACCAATGCTTTTTTCCAGCGACGTGTCTGGTTCCAGCTTCAGGATTTCGCTGGGCTCTTTGCCGCATGTCAGCTCGTTCCCGTCACCCCACACAATGCACGGCCAACAATGTCTTCGGATGAAACCTGGCAAAGATAAAAAAAAGAGAAATTAAATTGGTACCTGATGGAATGGACAGCTGTAAAATTTCACTTCGTACAGAACTACAAATTCATGAAAATGATTTTGTCGGCAAAGCTCACATTGCGATTGCGGCATTCAATCTCCTCATACCCGGCTCAAAACTGAGTAGTGTTAGAAGAATAAAGATGTTTTGAATTGTCTCTGAAACTTGGCTCTTACAAAATATTTCACTCACCTCTGAAATTAGGGCCATTTTCGCGAGCCTTGACCGCAAGTACACGTCGACCTCTCTGTACGATGGGTCCGCTAAGGATGCCAGTGTTGCCACTGCAGGTAGAATTTTCCTTAGGCGTCTGACATTCTCCTCGACCGTGCTTGAAAATCTCAATTTACTTTCGAAGGCAAGCTGAAAGAGAAGACGTGGAATTAAACTTCACGAACACAGAATACAGCGCACAATCAGCAAAACTTCGTGGCTTTTTGTTGGTTTAGTTATACGGGCATTGGGGGCCAGCAAGAACAGTAAAAACGAGTTTTGAAGTCGTACAGTCAAGTATAAGGTGTACACCGGCGATCTATTTCAGCATAAATTTAAAAAAAAAATTGTATTAAATAAAAGATAATGACATTCCAGAAAAACAAAAACGTGGTTCCTATCGCAAGGACGGTCGCCCAGAGAATCTCAATTAAAAAATGTGTGGTATTTAGATGCACATATCGACAGAACAGGCACTCAGCGCGGTAAAAATAAAAAGAACCGTGAAACGGGGATCACAGTGACGGCATTTTGCTGTACCAATAAAGCATACGCTGCTAATTTCAGAAACCGCATTCAAAAGATGAGCTATTAACTACACAACTGAGTACCATACAAAGCACTTCCTTTTTGTATTCGCGACAATTTTGTGCTTTTACAGTGAAAGTTGCACGTCCGAATTGACTATTTTAATACGTTTGCTGTGCTTGAGCCGCTAAGAAAAAACAGCCTTTCTGTAATTCCGTATATGTTTGTTCTAAGATCACGACATGACCGCAACAGAGCTCCATCCTTGCTGCCACGACAGCTAACATTACCGCCGCAGAAGCACTGGCTCAACGTACTGCACCGTACGGTAAAGTATTGATGCTTCCTCACGGTAAAACACATAATAACTGCACAAAACTGAGACTTCACCCAGCAGCCTGAAGTTCCTGAAGGTGACGCAATTGTATCTTACCATATAATGTCAGATTGCGACATAAATATCTCGTCTGTACCCAGAACGATCTCTTGGCAATAGCGGCTCATGTGTTGCGCACGCAGATACAACAAGCGAACTTCAGTCGAGATGTGCAGCACAAACAGACAATTTTATTCTGGCCTTAACGCGGTTGTGTTTTATAGGATGTAGCACAATTTTAACGCTTCGTAATGTACCCATCGACTTTGTGAATTTACAGTATAGAATATATTTTTCGCCATTTTCGAGGCGCTTTGCGGAGCACGAAGGAAGCAGGCGCTGTTCACCCACCGCGCGAGGCGCCAGCCGGCCCCTTTACTGGCGTTGCGCCTCCTCGCCCGAAAACGACCACCGCCGCGAACCGCAACGTAGCCGTGAAATTTGGCTGATTTGGCGCCGACTAGCCAAACTAGCCAAAGCTTTCGAGCGCCAGACGCGGAGACCGTTGGAAACCCGGCGGCGAAGGAGAAACGGCTCACAGCCACGGCAACGAGAGCAACTCTCCTTCCTTCCTTCTTGTCATCGTTCCCCGTCGATCACACGACGCGAGTGAAACAGAAGCTACAGTACTCTCGGACTGAAAAGCGACATCACTTTCTTCACTACAACGACTTCCATGAGCAATTACTCAAGGTAACCATGTCATGTCGCTAAGAATCCGGCATCTTAAGATAATGCTGGGTCTGATGTAAGCATTCGAGTCAAAATACGCCGCTATGACAGGAAATCGAGATGTTAGAAACGGAAGTACGTGAATTACTTAGCCCTAAGTTGTCGCGTTTCAATCCGTGAGTATTGTACGCAGAGAACTTGGCTTGACATTAATATGAAGTTCGGAGATCAATAGGAAGGTCTACAGAATACGCCAAGAACGTCACTGTTCGGAAAATAGATGCAAAATATATAATGAGCCAAGACATTTCATAATTAATTTGCTTACCCAGGTATTCCAAGCGGCCGTGAATGGCAGGCCAGTGCCCATAGTACGCAGTTGGCAGAGAGTGGCGCCGTGTCGCGCGAGGATTCCGGGCAGTCGCATTCGGTGTTCTTGCATCTACCGCGCTGCACACCACGCAGGTCAATCAAAGTCAAGTTATTCATGAAGCTGTTCCTTCTTCACCACTTTTCTCAACCACACAAAGCGAGCCCACCGCACAGTATACACTCGAAGGCCAAGCAGACACCTGGCAGAGACGACGCACAATGTACCTGCTGAGTCAATGGCTCCAACGGCTCTAACCCCGTTTCCCGCCAAAACTATATACTGAAGCGAGCGCCACCTTTCAAAGCGCTCGCGTTGAAAACAAAAATAAATGAAAGGAGGCACAAGTCACAGCAGCCAATCAGAAGCGCGTAACGGCGACGTTGCACGGCTGCCTTGGCGATTGTATCAGGATATATATACGCGTGACGAGGAGAAATGCGATCCGCGGCGCGGACTTTTGCTCAGCGTGAGTTTTCCGGTTCTCACGCATAAAATCCCCCCATCACGCGTAAAATAAAGCAAATGCACGTTTCCTCGACCGGCGTCACGCTTGGGCGGAGGAAAACCACGCATATTTTGAGCAAATGGTGCTCAAAACGTATTTTACGACGCCGAGGGAGCGCGTTTCACGCTTACTGCGCGTGAAAAGTTTTAGAGTGTAGCGTGATGTTAGGCTACAGTGCCAATTCTGGTGACTTCACGCGCCAGTATAGCTAGTTTTGATGACGTTAGGTACCAAAACATACAAAATAGCCGTTTCGTCACCAAAAAACATTTAAAATGGCCGCTTCTGCATCACCAACGGAGCCGCGCAGTGGGGCGGCCGTGGAAACCTCATATCTTGCGCCAGCACGTGATGAAAAGCGAATACTGTGTCGTGACGCCAGTGTACAGTAGGAACCGAAACTAGCTTTTAAGAACATGCATTTAATTTTTCAGGTCGCTATCATGCGTATCGGCACACTTTCTGGGCTGTTGAGGACTTCTACTTTCATTTCACGCTAGAGAAAACTGAAAATTTTTGGGTCAATACCGCTTTAAGCTTTCTGTATCTTTGTAGTTCAGAAACCAAATTACGACCTAGAAAAAAGTAGGTTGTTTTCTAAATCGGGGGGAAATTCACTGTGCAGAAACAGCAACAACAACGCGAATTCCACTCATTAACAATATGTCCCGGTAACTTATAGGTCTCTGGCAAAAGAAAATAAGCAAGATGTTCTAACCGTTCAACCTCGATGAAATTTGGTGTTCCGTAGGGGGTTCCATGCTTCAACGTGCTCAGCTTGCTAGAACGCAAAATGGAGACGCATGTTAGCGACAGGCAGCGAAAGCACCTCTTGAATTTGACTTGCGTAGTTTTGAGCTCATGTGAGCGAAAAAAATCTCTTTCGGCTAATTTTTAGACGACTGATGCAGGAGAGCGTGGGTATTCCGTAACCATTAATGAACGAAAAGGATAAGATGGGAGCGTCACGAGACAGTTTTGAGACCCACTCGCAAAAGAAAAATGTACGATGAACAGTTCGTGGCTACGTGACAGGAAAACGGCAGTTTCTAGCTGCCGAACACTACAAATATTTCCCTCCTTCATACCCTTACCCCCCACACGCTGAGCCGAGGCTCCTTTCAGTGATTGATGTAGTCTTTTCCGCACCTTAATTACGTTTACATAAATACCTCGAAAGCTTCGTGTTTTCGTGGTTCTTACGCACGCATCAGAGCTGCATTTCTTCCTCCCGCCTTCATGGAGCTTATCATACCTCCCTAGTTAGCATAATACAAGTGAACTAAACACAGGACACGTGTTAACAGGGAGTACGGTTCCATTGGCAATAAGCGGTGGCACCGCGTTGATGAGATATTGTTATTTGTCGGTAACAAATGTAATTGTTTGTGCACACATTCTTTGTGTGTCCTTCTTCCGATCGTCCTCGTCACGTTGTTGCGCTGTGGTTTACCACCACCACATTCTATCTTCCAAAACTATACTTTCCTCGATCGTGGTGTTGACATCCTACAAAATAATCTTCATACTTCCCCTGCCCCGGCAAGCAAAACAATTGAACAAGGGCAGTAATGATTACTGATGGAAGCTAAACAAATAAATTAAAAAAAGATTGTGCCATTCTTACTGCTGCTAGACCTATAATTGACTATTGGCCCACAATGAACGCGCGCACGCAAGCGGCCTTCGTCAAAGTACCTGTAGGTACAAACGACTGGCTTCTCACGTTCTTTCTCCCCGGCGGTAACAAACTTAATGTCTCGCGACTTCGCGCCAAGGTACGCTTGTTCTTAGTTACAAAAATTACACCTTCTCCCGCTTAAGGGAACCATGTGTAGATGTGAAGCAGCGGGCGCTAACGCTTACACTGGCGGCGGCGTTGACGCTGGCGCTCATCGCAGCGTTGCGCAGGAGAGAAAACTGGGGAGGCCCAAAGCAGGCAGTGATGGAGCAGTGTTTCCTACTGGAACATGCCAATCGCTGCTAATGGGCAATGAGAGACAGAATACTCCGACTGGACACAGAGACCCGCACTCCGCTTTTAGTTAACGCGCACGCTGCGAATTTTTATTGTTCAACAACGCACAGGAGAAATCTCCCACCGGCACCACCTTGGAGGTCAAGATCCATTGCCTTATATACGGGGTGGCCAGTGAACGGTTGTGCAGCGCGAGCAGTCGGTTTTTTCAACCAAGAAACTCGCTAGCAGACGCTGCCTGCGTCGGCGTCGCGAGGCGAGAGAGGGGGAAGCGTAGGAGAGGAGAGATGGGGGGGGACGCGCATGCGCAGTGGGAGCGTAGACGCCGCGGGCAGGGATGCCTAGAGGAGAGAGGGGGGGAGTGTAAGAGGGGAGAGAGGAGGGCAGGCGCATGCACAGTGAGGGTGTGGTTGCCGCGGGGAGGGATGCCTAGAGGAGAGAGAGGGGGAGAGGAGGTTTTTTATTTGTTATTCTTTTTTAAAGGGTTTGCGCATGCGCAGTAAGGGTGGGCACGCGGCACACCACCACCACCGGATTAAGCTTCGCCATAAGATGCTTCACATCTAAAAAAAAAATAATGCAGCAGTTGAGGGGGAAGGTGGAAGACAAGTCCACTTGTCGAAACGTCGGCTCCAGTGACACCCCGAGTTCATGAATTTTTCATTGCTTTTGAATAGTAACGCAAGACATACTAAAGCGCTAGTTTGCTCAGAGACAGAAATAACCGAAAAGAAGCCCAGCTACTGTTGAAGTACGTGAAGCTTAACCTTTCACAGCATCGCCGCCAACTTACAGGCAGCACTCAATGGCGGAGGCGATGGTGTCGACCTGCTGCTCGGTGAGGTCTCCCGTGACGGGCACCACCTTGAGTACGGTCCGCCTGAGCACGGAGGCCACCTGGAAGACTTCGCTGTTGCGACCATGGGCGAGCCATTTGGAACGGTGCTGATTCCTGGGTCGGCCACATACAGGGTGAGTGAAACAAACACTATTAGGATGAAAGTCTTAGATGCCTCATCCAACGCGAAAAGTGACCGTTGACGTCGTCGTCAGCACGAGTGATGTGACAGCTCATCACGTGATGGCGTGACCCTATGACGCCGTCATGACGTCACAGGTCACTGAAATGTGTTGAAGTCATGCGCTTGTTCAAAGGTAGGCGGATCTCGGAAGCACTACAAAACCACATGAAGTGAAGAAAGCTTCCAACGCCTCCAATCCTGGAGGCAGTGCAAAAGTACTTAGGGTGCAGAAGTACTCCGCAGTTGTAGCAATGTAGCATTCGTTACATATTGCCACAGAAACGGCCAGCGCTCGAGTGCTACGCACACCTCTGTGCACTGCAGGCGTCGCGAATCAAGCGAAACGCCGACAGCTCCGTTGGGACAAGAGAAGCCAGCCGCAGTGCACGTGCCAGCCCTGCATGCGCACGAGCTCCGACCGAGGGGCTAGCCCGCGTGACGCAGGAAGAAAGCGAGGTTAGAA
>JALIZH010002205.1:0-90000 GCA_030522465.1 Rhipicephalus appendiculatus
TTGTCGTCTCCTGGTGTACGGGTTGGTCCCGCGGCGGCGGGTTGGCCGGCGAGAAGCCGCTGCGAGCGGGGCAATTCTCCCGCGGAGGCGCTATCGTGGTTTGCGGCGAGTAGGTCGGTAACCCACCCGACCCGTCTTGAAACACGGACCAAGGAGTCTAACATGTGCGCGAGTCAATGGGTCTCCCGAAACCCAATGGCGCAATGAAACGTGAAGGCCCCTCGTGGGCTGCGTTGCGATCCCGGACCGCACAGGGGTCTGATAAAGGGCGCAGCAACGGCCCGTCCCAGGCGCTCACACGTCACCGGGGCGGAGCGAGAGCACACACGTTGGCACCCGAAAGATGGTGAACTATGCCCTGGCAGGACGAGGCCAGAGAAAACTATGGTGGAGGTCCGAAGCGATTCTGACGTGCCAATCGATCGTCCGATCCGGGTATAGGTGGGGCGAAAGACCAATCGAACCATCTAGTAGCTGGTTCCCTCCGAAGTTTCCCCTCAGGATAGCTGGCGCTCGATGGGAGAGCAGTCACACCTGGTAAAGCGAACGATTAGAGGCATTGGGGTCGAAACGTCCTCAACCTATTCTCAAACTTTCAATGGGTGTACGGGAGGCCTTCTGGGTTGAGGCCTCCTGCTGCGATGAGAGTGCAAAGTGGGCCACTTTTGGTAAGCAGAACTGGCGCTGTGGGATGAACCAAAAACCGGGGTAAGGCGCCCGAGTCGGGACGCTCATGAGAACCCATGAAGGGTGTTGATTGCTTAAGACAGCAGGACAGTGGCCATGGAAGTCGGAATCCGCTAAGGAGTGTGTAACAACTCACCTGCCGAAGCAACTAGCCCCGAAAATGGATGGCGCTCAAGCGTCGCGCCTATCCCCGGCCGTTGCGGGCAGAGAAGCACGAAATGTGGGGGGTGCTAAGCCGCGACGAGTAGGAGGGCCGCAGCGGTGTGCGTTGAAGGTGTCGGGCGTGAGCCCGCCTGGAGCCGCCGCTGGTGCAGATCTTGGTGGTAGTAGCAAATACTCAAGTGAGAACCTTGAGGACTGAAGTGGAGAAGGGTTCCATGTGAACAGCTGTTGAACATGGGTCAGTCGGTCCTTAGGGAAAGGAGAAATCCTTTCAGAAGCGGGCGCGTTTGTGCAGCTCAGTCTGTGAAACGGAGACGCCCCGCTGCAACCAAAAGGGAATCGGGTTAACAGTCCCGAACCCGGCTACGGAGATCGGCCCTTCGGGGCCCAGTGCGGCAACGCAAACCAGCTCGGAGACGCTGATGGGAGCCCCGGGAAGAGTTTTCTTTTCTCTGTAAGAAGATCGAGTCCCTGGAATGGGTTCTCCCCGAGATAGGGACGGTGGCTCCGCAGAGCAGTGCGGCTCTTGCGCTGCCCGGTGCGCTCCTGTCGGCCCTTGAATATCCGAGTGAGGGAGTGTGATTTTCGTGCCGGACCGTACCCACATCCGCAGCAGGTCTCCAAGGTGAACAGCCTCTAGTCGATAGACCAATGTAGGTAAAGGAAGTCGGCAAAACGGATCCGTAACCTCGGGAAAAGGATTGGCTATGAGGGCTGAGCCGGTCAGGCTGGGGTCCAGAAGCAGGAACGGCACTGCACCGGGACTGGGCGAGGCTCGCCGTTGTAAAAAGCGGTGCGGCCGAGCCCGGACCAGCGTCGGGACCTTCCTGTAAAAAGCCACAGCTGTGCATTTTCCGTGGGCTTCGCGCCTGAGGTTCTTGCTTCGGCCGGCAGAAAACAGCCAACTCAGAACTGGCAAGGACCGGGGGGAATCCGACTGTCTAATTAAAACAAAGCATTGCGAGGGCCGTTGATCGGTGCTGACGCAATGTGATTTCTGCCCAGTGCTCTGAATGTCAAAGTGAAGAAATTCAAAAAAGCGCGGGTAAACGGCGGGAGTAACTATGAGTAACTTTGTCACGAAAGGCTCGACGCAAAGCAATGTACATTGAGCACCAGCGTCTTTACAGCCTTGGCCCAGCGGCCCTCGGGGACTCTCTGCTGCTTGGGGAGTCACCTGCTGGGTGTCCGCTTGAGAACCTGCACGAGACGTACGACCCAATTTTTGGGGCACCGTCCACTGCTGTGCTAGAAAGTTTGAATGGTTGAGCCCGAGCTGAGGTGTCTCAGTGTCTGTTTGTTGAAAGTGATGTGGCAAGGGCGTTGTATTCCTTTCCGGGTAAGTCCGCCGCTGGACCCGACAGTCTTAAACCTTCCGATCTTAAGAAAATCCCCGCGGGAATACTCCTCCACATTTTTAATAATTGGTTAGCGTTTGGTTCAATCCCTATCGAGAAGAAGCTAGCGAGAACTGTTTTTATCCATAAGTGTGCGAATCCCTCATGACCGGGCGACTTTCGCCCCATCACCGTCTCTCCTGCTCTGTATCGCGTCTACGCGAAGATGCTTTTAAACCATCTGACCGAACACAATTCCTTTCACAAGTATCAGGCAGGCTTTCCAAGACGACAAGTCCACTTCATCTAACATCCTCATTCTGCAGGCACTCATGAGGACCTTAAAGAAGAGGCGTAGGCCCTACTATGCACTGAGTCTTGACGTCAAGAAGGCGTTTGACTCGGTTTCGCATGACGCTCTCTTTATGGCCTTAACAGAGCGGGGGGTGCCGGAGCGTATTCGGTACGTTTTAAGAGACATGTACCGGCACTGCACCACAACGTTTTGGTGCAATGGGCGCACCGATGGCCAAAGAGTGCCTGTGAGGCGCGGGATCAAGCAGGGAGACCCACTCTCGCCTTATCTGTTCAACTGTGTCTTGGACCCATTACTTGAGAGAAGGGTCTTCGTACTCTCACAAGGCAAACTGAACGGTACCTATCGAACGTAGGTTTGGCAATTAACCCCTCCAAATCGCAGTACTTCGGGTGGCGCCCAAACCACGTTTCAAAAGGTTTCGACTATTCCATTGAACCGATGCCTGTGGCTGGCACTGAGCTTCGGCCCGCAGTGAGGGACCAGCCTATTAAATATCTTGGCCTACACTTCTATGTGAACAAGGCACCTACTGTGCAATCAGAAAAGGCCAATAGGCTTCTGCAATTGATTGGCAACGCCAAGCTCAAACCCTTCCAAAAGGTACACTGTTGGCGGCAGCTAGTCCAACCAGCATATCTTTACGGGGCCTCAAACTCCTTACAAGTGCATGCTGAGGCGGGTCGTCTGGACAAGCTAATGTCTAAAACAATAAAGACCGCGCTACACCTGCCAATGGGCTTTCCGAATAGCCACATTTGGATGCCCAGCCGGTGTGGGGGGTTAGGGATGCTACAACTGCAGAGGGTGGCCCTTGTCACACATTACAAGGCACTGACACGATTAGTCCGGTTAGGCGATGGATTCGTGGACGAGCTGTTCACTGACATTCTGGGTGCTAGCCGCGAGCGCATCGCGCAAGTGTTCGGCATAACAACCGACCTAACCGAAGCAGCGCATGTGAAAGCTGCGCCTAAGAAGGGGTCGATTGCCTGGTGGGAGCGGCAAACGGAACGATACACAAACAGGGACCTTTTTGCGCACAAAGCCCAGTTCACGGCTAACTGGTGGCTGGCGTATGATTAAAAACAACTCAAAGATGGTGATCGCATAAAGGCACTACGACTGCGCACAAACCTGTATCCTACCAGAACACTGTCCAATAAACATGCCACCGACCCAGGTGCGCGGCAATGTCGGCGATGTGGCGCTAAGCCGGAAACGGCCTTTCACATCCTGCAAGAGTGCCCGAGTGTGCACCTCCCGAGAACGGAGCGGCACAACTTTATTATGACGAATGTTGCCCGCATGGTCAAAGAGCGACGGCCAGAGGCAATAGTGCAGATGGAAAAGTTGCACGTCACGAACGACCATGTGCGGCTCAAGCCTGACCTGGTGGTGACGGAGGGAAATCAGGTCACAATTGTTGACTTTGCCGTGACCTGGGACGCCAATGAAGGCATCCTTATACAGATGTGTGCGGCAAAAAGAGCTAAATATGCCAGCCTAAAGCACCTCTACCCTGGGAAGAATGTCTCCATCTTCGGTATGGCATTTGGAGCCAGATCAATGCTCTGCCGGGAGACAATCAAGGCTGGAGAATGCCTTGGTTTAACGAAACGAGACGTGGGGTGGCTCTCCGTCCGGACCTTGCTGGGGAGCATCATTGTTTTAGGCAGATTTGGTCGGTAAGTCAACTAACCCCCCCCCCTTTTATCAATTTTACGGCTTTTACCATTTTGGTGTTTTCATTTTCATTACAAGACCAGCAGTGTCAATTAAGTGTTAATCTACCCTTTTTCTTTCTCCCCAATGGCATTTACCCCAGTACAGAAAAACCTTGTTTCAACAAAATGAAAGTCATTTAAGCGTGAGCTACTTGGCTTTCGTATAAGGGTTCTTTTCCTAAACAAAGGAGGGCTTCGGCCCTACCCCAGTGCGGAAGCCAAGACCCGAGCAACAGGGGGGGCACATTGGGGACACTTTTTATACTCTACAAGCTAGAGAAAGTTCTGTTTTTAGCCAAATGCCTTGTCATCTAATTAGTGACGCGCATGAATGGATTAACGAGATTCCCACTGTCCCTATCTACTATCTAGCGAAACCACAGCCAAGGGAACGGGCTTGGCAAAATCAGCGGGGAAAGAAGACCCTGTTGAGCTTGACTCTAGTCTGACTCTGTGAAGAGACATGAGAGGTGTAGCATAAGTGGGAGGTCACGGGATACGGCCTCGTTTCGGCGGGGTCCTCGTGGCCGCCAGTGAAATACCACTACTCTCATCGTTTCTTTACTTACTCGGTGGAGCGGGAAGCGGACCAATGAGTTGTCCACGCTTCTAGCGCCAAGCGATGGGCCCTCGGTTTCCCTTCGGGGTGCCGGTGGGGCCTGCGCGACCTGTTCCGAGGACAGTGTCAGGCGGGGAGTGCCAGAGGGTGTCGTGGTACAAGCGTACGCGGACGATACCGTGATCGTCATCCCCGGTATGACGCGCCTGGCCCTCAGAGACCTCGGTTCCGAAGTGCTGCGGCGTGTTGAACATTGGGCCAAGTGGTCCAAGGTGACGCTAAGTAGGGAGAAGACATCGTGTGTGCTCTTTTCGCACGGGGTGGGCGGAATGGAGCGGGTAAGGCCCTCCATCCACGCGGACGGCTCTTCGAAGAGCATAAAATTCACGGACGCGCTTCGAGTGCTCGGAGTGGTCTTCGACCGGCGCCTCTCCTTCTTTGCCCACGCGGACCACCTGCGAGAGAAGGTTGATCACCTGTCGGCCAAGGTGGTGGCCTTCAAGAATATGGCGGGCGTACTGAGGCCAGAGTCGATCCGGCTGCTATACAAGCAGGTGATAGTGCCGGCTATCACATACGCCTCGCCGATCTGGTGGCCCGAGCGTCCCGATTGTCGCATGAAGAGTAGGCTTATATCGGCGCAGCGGTCCGCCATGTTAGCCCTCACAGGTGCTTACAAGACCACGAGGACGGCGGCCCTCCAGGTTCTGGTACACGCCCCTCCGATCGAGATCGAACTGCGTCTCCTCAATAAGCAGTTCGAGTTGCTGCAATTGAAGCGCACAGTTTAGTGGGAGGGATGGACGGTCGGCCCGGCAGACGTAGGGCTGCCGGTGGACAGATAGGCCAAGCACCCCGCGGCGACCCCCCCCGGTGGCGCGGGTCTGTCGTCTCTTGGTAGGTGAGGCGCGAGAGATGGCGCGGCGTCCGGGCACGCACATCTACACAGATGGTGCGCACACGTCTCGCTCCTCAGGAGCTGCGTTTGTCACGTTCGGGGCGGGTACGTCCGTCCTCGCCGTGGGGCGGTACCGCGTCGAACATGCCACCAGCGCGTACTGCGCGGAGATCGTGGCGCTCGCTGAGGCCCTCCGGTACCTGCGCACGAGAGACTCGCATGAGCCGGCGTATGTGTACACAGACTGCCTCTCGGTCCTCCAGGCCTTGGCGAGCCCACATTGCTTGGACCCGCGCATTGACGACATGCGGGAGTGCATCACAACAATTTCCGCGGTACGCCGCCTACAGTTGTTTCACGTCCCCGGCCATACGGGCGTTTTTGGCAACGAGGTCGCAGACTTCCTGGCGTCGCGGGCCTGTAGATTAGGACTGCCGCGTAAAGCTCCCCTGTCCGTCAGGACGGTCAAGGCACGCCTTCGGCGGACTGCGCTGGAACTTTGGGCCGCGGACTGGTGCGAGTCCCATACGGGGACGGAACTTTTCAGGTGGGTTCCGGACCTCGGGCACCTGCCACCATTTTTTCCACCTAACAAGCACCTGGTCACGCTCCTCACGGGGCATGGCAGATTTCCGTCCTACTTCCATAGGTTCGGGCTAATGAGGGAGCCGCTGTGTCCCTGTGGTAGTCTCTGCACAAACCTCGACCACTACTTCGGGGAGTGTGAAATAACTCGGTATCTTGTTGATCGCATACAGCCACGGGGCGCCCTCGCGGCTAAGGACCGAAGCGCGGTACTAGCGAGTGGCCACAACCGCGCATTACTTACAAGGGTGGCGATCGCTGTAAGTGATCGCATACCGGAAGTCGCGAAGTGACACTGCACACGTACACGACAAGTAGGCGCCCGGCTCGAGACGGCTTGTCTCGTCGTCGCACAGGGCCTTTGGCCATGTAAGGCGGGGAGATATCCCCTCCCTGTGCGCGAGGGGCAACTGTCGACAGCGGGCGCGACAGTCGGGCCGTGCCTGGCGTTGCACCAAGGCTGCCAGCGGACTTAGAGGCGCTGCTGAAGAGACTGCCTCGGGAAAGCGACCAAGGGACCTACTTCAACGATCCCGACAATCCCGGGATCACCCTGGACCTGGTGCTCAATGAACCGTGTGCCGGCGACCCCAAGAACTGCGGATCATCGGTGCTTGCGGCGGAACTGATGTGTTTTTTTTCTGTTTGTGGCACTTTGCGTGTTGCCTGTCTTTTTTTTCTTTTCTTTCTCTTCCGGCCGCATGTACTGTCTCCCTGCGGCTTCACAAATGTGTTCGTTCTACGTTTCCCATCCCCTCTTTCATCCTGCCTTTCTGTCCTCTGTCTCTTTCACTAGTTCCCATGGAACTCCTCTCTTCTCTTTGCCTAATCTCCACCGCCTCTCTCACTGCCCTACCTACTACCACTACGGCATGATGGTGCCAAACTGCGTCTGTTTCATTGAAAAAAAATGCTCCGCAGGCATCTGTGCTCGCCGTCCCAACGCCTTCGGACATATATGCGTTACCGTTTGCCCCATCTTTATTTTTTACCATTGGCTTATCTACTAAAATATGCGCTTTGGGTATCATTTCTAAAACCCCTTTTCGTTTATTTTTGATTGGCTTTAAACCTGGTATGCGTAAGCAGGGACAGGTTTTTCCCACACCTTTATTTTAGCCTTTATTTTTGGGAACGTGGGAATGAAGTTTACCGGGGAGGTAGAAAGCACGAGCGCTCGTGCTCCTGCCTGGTCGGTGTTCGGCTCGCTCCTGCCTGTTTTTCCGGAATTCGTGAGTTTTTTCGATTCTGTGCTTCTAAATTTTAGTGGGGGGTTATTTTTAAACGTGTAGGGACTTGATTCGAAGCGTGGGTTTGGTTTAAAAAGGTTTTTTTAATTGATTTCTCGCATTCTTAGCCGTCGGCCGCTGGCTGGGGAAGCCATCATGGCGTACCTTATGGGTATGTGCCACCGATAATTTGGTACTTAGTCTAGCTGCAATGTCTGTTGGTGACATTCCCAGTTCGGGGAGCTCACCCACAGCTCTCGAAGCTGGTGTCTCGCCGCGCGGCGTAGACGATTTTCACGATTTCACTTCCGATGAGGTCTTAGGCAACTTTTCTGATGGTCCTGACTGTGTTCCTCGCGCTGCGGCCGGTGTTGACGTCGGGACTTCGGACTTCGGTTCGCAGTCCGCGGGCGTTGATATTGCGCTGTTGCGTTTGTGGACGCAGGTCATGGACCGCCAGAAACGCATTGAGAGCATTTTGTTTGACGACAAATGTAAGGCTTCCAACGTCATTCGAGCGCAGATGATAACCGAGGTCAATGCAGTTGTCAAGGCGTGTGCCGAATTTCAAGCGGCGGCTGCCTGGCGAGATGGAGTGGTACAGGAGCTTCGGCGACAGCTCGATGACGCCCGACGTGAGGCTGCGGACCTGAGGATGCGTTTGGCTGTGGGTGCGGACGCGCCTCCCGTGCGGTCTTTCGCGGCCGTTGCGGCGTCCGGCGTCGCGCCTGGCGCGCCTTTGCCGCCGGCCTCGGGAGTCGCGGGCGGGAGTCTCGGGCCCTCTGCTGCGTCGGGTTTCGTCGGTCTTGCCGTTCAACCGGGACCTGTCCTTCACGACTTCATCGCCTTCCTGACACCGATTGGCGAGTCCAATTCTCCTGCAAAGGACGTCATCTCCATGCTTAAAACAAACATAAATCCGGCTCAGGCAGACATTGGTCAGATTACTTTGCGATCTACTAGACTTGGGGTCACCGTGTTAGCCAAAAACAAACAGTCCATTGATAACCTCAGGAAAGCGATAGAACAGTGCCAGGTCACTAGGAATGCAATGGTCATGCGCGTTCCGCAAAAACGAAAGCCCCATGTAAAACTGACGGGAGTTGATCCAGATGTCTCGGCAATCGCGCTACTCGACGCCATAGCGGCTAAAAATCCGGACCTTAATCTCGACGTAGACGAAACAAAAGTTTGCACGACCTTTAAGGAGCGAGGAGGAAATTGTACGCACGTACTCGAGGTCTCCCCTCGTGACTTTAAGACTCTCATTGGTAAACAGCATATTTGCGTTGGATGGACTTCCGTCAGGATTACCGAGGACTTACACGTTCCATTGTGCACGCACTGTGCGTCGTACGGGCATACGCGACGGTTTTGTCCCGTTCGGGAAGACGTATCTCGCGCTGTTTGCACAAAGTGTGCTGGGCAGCATTTGGCCCAAGACTGCACAGTTCGATTCGATGGTCCGGGCGTCTCATGTGCGCCTTGTAGAGGTGTTGGTGCCCACGCGGAAGGACATCCTGCTGGGTTTAGAATGTGTCCGGTACTTTTCGACAGGGTTGCGAGGCTTAAAGCCCGTACTGACTATGGCGAGCAATAGGCTGCACCGCCGCTTCGTCGTGACTTTTTTGCGACGTTGCGGCCTTCCTTTTTCATTTTTTCTTGCGTGCGTCGGTGCTTATGTGTTGCGCCGACTCGCGCTTCTGTGTTTTTATTACCCCTTTTGGTTTCTTTTTCTTATTGCCCTTTTTCAACCTCGTTCCTCTCGATTTTCCTTTTTTTTCATTGTAGTGGGTTTGCATCACACTTTCCCAAAAGCTGTATTTTGAAACATCTATCGGTTTCTTCATCACCACGTCCTCTTTGTGGCGTGCGCCTGCATTGCCATCGTTTCGTACCTGGTAATGGGTCTTCTTCTTTCCTCCCACATCATGCCTTTTTCTACATCCTATTTAGTAGGGAACACTCGCTAACGGGTGTGTGCCACTGTTTTTGTGACGATGATTGCTTTTGTAGTGGCACATACGCGTTTTTTGTCGACCTTTTTGGAATTGGATGCTTTCCACGTTCACTCTGGTGCTGCCATCTACCGTACTGGTGTTCAGTTGTCTCTGTGGGTGTGTGTCGTCCCTTCACTGGATGGCGCTATGACTTTCGTGGCACGACTTTTCAAAATAACCTTAGCGCCTCCCCTCCGATGTATTTCTGGTTTCGCTTTTGCCATTTCAGGCTCAGAGTCGGATATTTTTACTTTTTTCCACCGTAATGGCCTCCCAAAAACACTTGACGTTTGTACAGACAAATCTAGATCACTCTAAAGCTGCTACAGAGGCGCTAGTTGATTTTGTTATAAAAAAAAACATTGGATTTACAATAGCTTGTGATCCGTACCTAAGAGGTAATAACATTCCGGCCATCCCAATTCGGCAACTCAAATTTGCGGCATCAGACAATCCTCGTGTGGTCATATTCGGACAAAATTCATTCTACGATTGTTTTCCCCTTTTAATTACACCATTTGTAGTTGCAATTAGAGTTTCATCGGCTTCGCTCGAATTTGTTCTGATAGGGGTGTACGCTCCACCTCACAGAGACATCGAGCAGCACTTAGACATTGTCACGAGTTGTCTCCTGAGATCGAATACTGATAAAGTAATCGTGGCAGGCGATTTTAACGCCAAACATCCGAACTGGGGCCAATGCGTTTCGGACGACAGAGGAGCGTCCGTTATGCAATTTGTGTGTCAGCACGACTTGCACATATTAAATGACCCGGAATCTGAGCCTACCTACGAAACTGACTACACAGCTAGCTGGATAGATGTCACCATGGCCTCCACGGAGTTTGTCTCGGTAGGATTCACGTGGAGGATAATCGACGATTTGATATTTTCAGAACACCGCCTCATACAATTTGCCTTTTACGTTCCCCAGTTGGCCACGCGTAAGAAATTAACATATGCGGGCAAAAAAATCTTACTCGCAGAACTTAAATCGAATGATTGGTTCGAAAGAGTACAGGGAGCGGATATATCATCAACGCAAGCCCTTGATATAGTGATTGATAAGTTCTACGAAATCTTTACAAGACATTACCGAAAAAATCTAAGACGTGTAAGAACTGGCTCACATAAACCTAACGCTTGGTGGACGCCTGAATTGGCAGCAGAACGCGCCCCAGTACGTAAAATGCGCAAAAACTTCCAGCGCGCGCAAGACCAAGAGATGCGTGGTTCTCTCAGGGAAATATTTTCTTCGGCCCGCACTCAATATCGAAATCACATCAGAGAGGCCAAAGATGCAGCTATGAAAAGATACTGCACGGAGTGCAGTAAGAAAAGTGTCTTTGGTTTACCGTTTAAAGAAGCTTTTCATAAATTGCGACCTCCTGTAACTTTGCGCCCTCTAAAAACGCATGACGGCAATCTGACGTCCGACGTGTTGGAGTCTGCAAGACTACTTTTGAGGACTCAGGTGTCTACGGACGACTCCTCATTCGACAACGAGGAGCATATAATAATACGTTCCATAGCTGCTGCGCCCTCGGTAACAACGAAAGATGATCTCTTGTTCTCCACGGAGGAAATAGAGCATGCCATGACAGTAGCTAAGGCCGGTTCTGCCCCTGGACTCGACATAATTACACTCCCCATCCTTAAAGCCATACACAATTATCATCCAAAATTCTTTCTTTTCATATTTAATTCGGCGTTAAAACTTGGATATTTCCCAAAAGATTGGCGTCGGGGTCGAATTATTTTCATTCCAAAACCTGGCAGACCACCGGACGAAACTTCATCATACAGACCGATTGTAATGAATTCTTTATTCGGCAAAATTCTGGAACGCATGCTAAATTCCCGTTTATACTACTTCCTTCATTCCCGCAATTTAATTCATAAGAACCAGTATGGCTTTACGCATGGTAAGAGTGCGGTTATGGCGCTGTATTCCCTACGGCAGCAGATAGAACACCTAAAACGAAATAACATACCGGCGTTGTTAATATCGCTCGATTTTAAGGGCGCCTTCGACTCGGTATGGCATCCGTTAGTCTTACAATTCCTCCAAAAACACGGATGTCCAAGGAACATATTCAACTTGTTAAAGTCATTTCTACAAGATCGATTTGTAGTGTACCAGTCTGCGTTAGGAGAAGTCTCAGAACAACCGACACTGGGGAGTCCGCAGGGGTCGCCCATTAGTCCACTGCTGTGGAACGTTATCATACATTGACTTCTCGACATTGATTGGCCGGCTCAGGTGTCAGCGCAGGCGTACGCCGATGACACGGTCTTACTACTGTATGCAACCACTAAGACTGGCCTCGAAAACCTAGCCAAGGAGGCCCTAGACAGAGTTTCCAAATGGTCATTAACTGCCAGGGTTCAGATAAGTACGCCTAAATCGTTTTATTTGGCTTTCCCACACGGGACACCCTCCATCAAGAGTTCCTCCTTCCGCGTGCTCATGGGTGATTGTAGGTTGCAACGAAAGGATACCATCAAAATTCTAGGAGTGCTATTCGATTCTCGATTAGGATTTAAAGAACATGCTGATTACATTAGAGAAAAATTGGAAAACATGGCACCAAAAATTATAGCTTACTTTCGAATGCATTATTCTTCAACAGGTCATGCAATCAAAATGATATACCGACAGGTAATACTACCTACAATCAACTATGCAGCGCCGGTATGGTGGCCACCGTACCTGGCTTCAATATTAAAGATTAAAGTCAATTCATTGCACAGGGTGCCATTATTAGCCCTCACTCGAGCGTACCGCACGACGCGTACGGCGGTACTCCAAGTCTTAGCAAAGGCACCACCGTTAGAACTCGAACTAGACCGGCTGTGCACAGAGTTCAACTTGTTTATCTTAAGAGAGCCTACGTGTTACGGTCCAGGCTATTACCATCCTTATACGGTGGAGTACGCCATGAACCCGTGGGACGTTCATCCTTCCGAGAGGTATAGGTGCACCTTTACAAGACTAACAATGGCGGAGGCAGTAGCTGTATCGCAAACCCCAGCTATTCATGTATACACAGACGGATCGTATACACAAACAGCAGCAGGATCTGCCTTTGTAATACTCACAGGAACGGAGCGGATCATCAAGGTGGCCCGTTACCGCTTGATTAACGCCAGCGGGGCTTATTGCGCAGAGACCCTGGCACTAACAGAAGCATTACTGTATTTAACCGAGAGATCTATCTCTCATCCCGTTAACATATATACGGACTGTTTGTCCCTGCTATCAGCCTTGACAACTCTAAAGATAACGGATGCCAGGGTCTTTAAAATCAATAAGCTGATTAGTTCGATAGCCCGGAGGACCACTGTCCGCTTATTCCATGTCAGAGGTCATTCCAATATATACGGTAACGACTTGGCAGACATGGCAGCGGCTACTGCGGCGAAACACGGAATAATTCGGACATCAAAATTATCAATAGCCTCACTCCGGAACAAATTCCTCAAACAGATGCATCTGCAGTGGTACAAAAATTGGCATGCTGAAAATCAGGATACGGAATTATACAAATGGGTACCCGACATTCAGAACATACCTAAGTACTTCCCGCCACCCAAATCAATAGTAAGAATTACTGGTCACGGCCGCTTTCCGTACTACCTGTCCAGATTTCGCTTGGCAAGTAGTAACATGTGCTACTGTCGCTCGTCGTGCGACTCATTTCTTCATTACCTTAATCAGTGCCCAATGACTGAGTACCTGGCTTCTAAATTGGACGGGCGTACGGAGGAAGGCACGTTTGAAGAGGCGGCATACCCCCGTCTCCTACAAAACAAGCGCAACCGTGCTATATTAACACGCATGGAGCGGCTAGTAAGTCAGGCGCTGCCTGACTTTTCGGCTGTGACGCATAATCCGGACGCTGATTGATACATTGTGCGCAATGACTCAGCACTGAGAAACGTACGCGCATGCGCATGAAGTGCTTGCATGCAAGTGAAGATCATTGGGTGTCCATGTGCCGCAGCTCTATTGTGCTTGGCACACGGAATGCATGGAAAACAGCCATTGCATGTTCAACATATTTACTCATTCACGTCGGGAGACTCTGGCTGCCGGGCGACGCTGTGGCTGGCGTCTTCCCAGCTACTTGGGAGACCACGAAACCATAGGGCAGGCACTGGTTCATGTCCCTGGAAACGCCCTTGTCCTTTCGTCCGGTCTTGAGCCGTGGCTGGCTCCATTCCAGCGACTTGGAACTCGGCGGCCAAGAGGGGTCTACCCGGTCGCATGTCGTTACTGTGCATGGCACATATAGAGGCATGTCAGCATGCTGATGACTACACAAATTCCTATCACAAACTACTGCACGGTTAACGTCCTAATTTAGAGTGCAAGTGTAAATGACTGCCGCATTCTGGAAAGTGACGTATTGCCGCTTGGCGCTGTGGCTGGCGCTGTCCCAGCGTCTTGGGAGGCCAGCCTCCTCCTCAGGCGGGCAACCATAGGTCATAAACACGTGTGACTTACGCCTGGTGCTGGCTCGAAGCCGTGGCTGGCTTCTGTCCAGCGACTTGGACGGCGGCTGATGGCTGTGGCCGGTTGGCAGAGTTTGATTTGGATGGCGGGCTACACGCAAAGGGCTCTTCTCACAGCACTTCTTTCGTGTTTTCGCAGGCCGCTCGGTTTGCGCAAGTGCGAGCGCTCACTTCTCCTGCAGAGAGACGGCTCACCACGCACTGAACGTCGTGCTGGGCTGCCTCCCTTCTTTTACCGCCAAATGTCTAGTTTACAGGTCCACCTCTCGGCTACGGGCTCCCTTCATCAGGCTCTGCAACTGGCCAGGCTCCCGGGACCAATTAATTGCGGAGGACCTTTCAGGTCCCCTTCGGCACGTTCGATCCAGGCGCATCATCCTGGACACTCACATGATTTTTTCATAAATAAACGCCCACGTGAGTACTTTCTGTGCTCGCTGAGCCAACGCATTAGGCCACGTAAACGTTACCGTGCCTCAAATTTTTTTCTACCAATTGGCTTTTTCCCATTAAATTAGCGTTTTGGGTAGCTTTTATACCCCTATTCGTTTATTTTCAATTGGTTTTACGCCCGTTATTGCTACCAGTAGGAGCGGGCTTGTCACCACTTTTATTTTATGTTATTTTCCTGTCCGGGTGACGGAGAGTTTGAGGTGGGGCGGTACATCTGTCAAAGCTCCCCGCCTGACACTGTCCTCGGAACAGGTCGCGCAGGCCCCACCGGCACCCCGAAGGGAAACCGAGGGCCCATCGCTTGGCGCTAGAAGCGTGGACAACTCATTGGTCCGCTTCCCGCTCCACCGAGTAAGTAAAGAAACGATGAGAGTAGTGGTATTTCACTGGCGGCCACGAGGACCCCGCCGAAACGAGGCCGTATCCCGTGACCTCCCACTTATGCTACACCTCTCATGTCTCTTCACAGAGTCAGACTAGAGTCAAGCTCAACAGGGTCTTCTTTCCCCGCTGATTTTGCCAAGCCCGTTCCCTTGGCTGTGGTTTCGCTAGATAGTAGATAGGGACAAACGTTATGGTGAGGCTTCCTTAAAAAGAACATAAAATAAAGTGCCTCTGCCCGTACCACCGAGGTATAACAGGCTTAATCCAATTATAAATAAAATGAATAGGGCTTGCGCCAAACACTGCTTTTGCTTGAAGAAAAAAAAAAAAAAAAAAAAAAAAAAAAAAAAAAAAAAAAAAAAAAAGGAAAGTACCCTACCATCCAGCACCACCCCAGCCACGAGAACGGCCCCGGACAGCGAGGGTTTATTGTAGCTTACGGGTTACATATTTGTCTTCGTCCTTGAATGACAGAATCTTCCTTGTCCTTTGCGCTCCGCTTGTTGCTGCTGAGGTTGCTTGCCATTACGTTGCCTTCTTTTGCACCACCCATGTGTCTCCTCTGCGGGCTCCGGAACAGGACGCACAACAAGAAAGAAAAAAAAAAAGAGACAAGATTTAGTTGTCCGAGCAGAGGCAGTGCGTAACTGCCCCTGCTCGGCCCCCCCCCACCCCCCTCCCTTCTTCATTCCCACCCTCCCCCCAGCGATGTCCTCTCATCCTGTTACCTCTTCCCCCCCCACCCCAGCTCTCTGCTCATTCTCCATTCTCCTGCTACCCCTATCCTTCCTCTCCCTTTCCCCTGATGTTAAGTGCATGAAAACTTGCGTGTGTATGAGGTGGAGAGCAAAAGTTGGTTCTAAAACACATGTGGTGAATGCATTTGCCTGGATGCAGCCGCAGAGCCTGCACGTGCCCTGAGAACTGAGCGACCAGGCGTGTTCTGCGAATATTTGTTGTCCTAAGAGTAAGAGTCTTTCCCCCGGCCAAGGGCACACTGTGACAGCTGAGGAACCCCCTACTCCCTTGTTGTGAGCAAATTTTTTTTTTCCCTTTCTTCCCCTTCCTTTTCTCCTTTCTCCCCCCTTTCCCTATCTTGCCTTGTCCTTTACCCCCTCTTCCATACCTCTCCTTCCTCCCGTTTGCTTTCGTCCCCTTTCCTTTCCCTTCCCCTCGCATTCCCCTTACCTTCTTCCTGTTTTGTTACTACTGCTTAGTAATGTTATTTTCCCTGGTCTTCCCCTATCCCTTCTTTCAGACCTCGTCCCTATCATTGATCACTTGTAGTCCGCGTCTTACCCGTTATGACTGTAGGTTCTTGCTGCCTGGTAAGATAGTGTCTTATCTCTATATGAGCCTTTCTGCCGACTGAAGAGGGAGGGCGCAGAGATGGTCATCTCCCTCATTCGCTTCCGTCTCACGTGTTCCCCTTATGTACACAGCCGCTTTCTGTACCTTCCATTCTATTCCCCTTTCGTTCTCGAGTTCTGGTCTCTCTTAGGTGTCTTGAATTCTAAATTTTGGTGGGTAGGTAAGCATCTGCCATTCAAACATGCCAGCCGGGGGTGTAGTGCTTACGTGCTAAATTGCCCGCCTTATTAATCCAGGGGGTCCTGAGCCTCGCTGTGGCATTATGCCAGCTCCCGTTCACTGACCACTACCGAATGGAGGCACTCCTGCTGAGCAGAAGCTGCATCTGCTTGTTTCTTCTTCTTTTGATCAACCATCAATCAGTCCTCAATCCTCCGGAGCTCTGAGCTTGGAGCTTCAGCCGGAGGATTGTTTCGTGCGGCACCGATCTGGGATCATCCCCCCCTCCTCCCCCCCTTTTCTCTTTTTTTTTTTTCTTTTCTTCCCTCTCCCCCCCCCTTTTTTTTTTTTTTTTTTTTCCTTGATCTACCATCAACCGCTGCTAGTGAGTGTTAGCGCCGGTCTGGGATCTCGTGTCTCCAGGCAATTCATGTCAGCCCTAAGGTCAGATAGAGGCTTTTAATTCCTATGCACGTGCACGCCCCTACCCAGCGACGAAATTGAACTTTGGATCCTTTCTAGTGATCTCTGATTGTTCTTGACTTGTATTCTTGCTTTCCGTTTTTCTTCCTCCCCCCCTCTCTCCCTAGTTTCTTTGGACCTGAAAGATTTTGTCGTTGATCTGTTGGACCATTTTCTCTACCGTGGCCACGAGGCTTTTATCTTTAATTATTTCTTGTTTTGATCTTGACGGTTGTTTGTATTTCTTCTGTATTGCTTCCCTTTCCTCCTTTGTTATCTTACACCTATCTAGGTAGTGATCAAATGATGATGCCTCCTCTCCGCATATACACCTCTCATTCTCCATAATCTTAAATCTATGGAAGTAAAAGGGAAATCTTCCATGTGCCGTCACAGCCTGCGTGACCCAATACCCAGGGGGGGAAAGATTCTGGGATGTTTCTTATGTTCTTTACCCATTGGTAAGTGTAGGAGTCTTTCCCCGCCTCTTTCCAGTGTGTGTTCCATTCGTCTAAGCTTGTGTGGTATAGTTGTTTTTTGATGAATGATTTGGATATTGGGGTTGTGTACTCTCTACCTTCTCGAATTGCTTCTTTGGCAAGTTGGTCGGCCAGCTCGTTGCCTATTGTTCCTACATGTGCTTTCGTGTGTACTAAGTTAATGTGATAATTTTCCATCTGGTTTAGAGCCTCTCTTATTTTGTGGACGAATGGGTTTGTGTTGTTCGGGTTCTTAAGTGCTTGAAGGGTGGACAGACTGTCTGTGATTATTTGGTATTGTTTGTGTGCGTCCATTGTTTTCACCTTATATATTGCTTCCAGTATTGCTACCGTCTCAGCCTCGAAATTATTTGCGTACGTTGGTAGCTTTATTTGATCATATGAAATGTTGCGTCCTGCTTTGTTTTGAAGTATGTACGCCGCTCCGCAACCCCCTTCCTGCTCTGACCCGTCTGTAAAGAAGTTGTAGTCTGCTATCCCTATCTTGGTTGTGTAGTTATACCCTATCCTCTTCCCTGGGTGTATATTTGAGATATCTATTTTGTGCGCGATATCTTCCTTTCCATATTCTTTGTCGCCCACCTGAATTTTCATGTTCGAGTGTAGGATGTTGAATAACTTGTTTTCTTTTTCGATTGTTAGGTGTACTGGTGGTATGTTGCAGATGACGTTAAGGGCGTCGTTTGACACGGTCTGGAAAGCTTTTGCAATTTTGATAAGTGGTATTCTTTGTATGGCTCTAAGTTTGTTTATTTTTACTATGTTCTTTTTATTTCTGATGGAGATGGCTGGATACCATATTGGTGAGCCGTAGACTATAGTTCTTTCGATACTTCGGAAGTAAATTTGTCTTAGCTGTTTTGTACTCATCCCCCCAATCTGTTCCCGTGAATTTGGATAATCCCATGGTGATGCTCATGGACTTTTTGTTTTATGTCTTGTACGTGTGGGAGAAAAGAAAGTTTGTTGTCGAACACCACTCCCAAGATTTTCGTTTCCTTGACTCTTTTAATGGAATGTGTGCCTAATTTTATGGTTGGTGGTCTGTTTCTGTACTCCCTCCCTATATTAATAAATTCACATTTATGATGGCTGAACGCGAGTCCGTTCTTTTCGCTCCACTTCTCTACAATACTCAATGCCTGTGAAGCCTCTGCTTCCAATCCGGATCTGCTCGTTGACCTGACTACCAAAGTTAAGTCATCTGCAAATGCCTGGATGCTGGTGTGCTCCGGCATTTTCTCTGTGAGCAGGTCCGAGATCACTAGATTCCACAAGAAAGGACTTAAAGGCGATCCCTGTGGGGCCCCCCTTTGCAAGTTTGATTTCAATATTATGTTCCGGTAGTTCATATCTAATAAGTCGATCTATTAATATATGTCCTATTATCTCTTTCATGTCCTTTGGGACATTCAGTTCTGCCAGTCTTTTAATGACACTCTCATAATTAATACTACCAAAAGCGTTCTTGATGTCTAAAGAGATTAGTAATGCGTTTTCATTCTTTGCTAATGTTTCCACTAAGCCGTCTTTTAAACTATGGAGCGCTAGAATTGCTGATTTTCCGTTTGTGAATCCGAATTGATTGTCGGGGAATAGGTTGTTAATAGCGAAGTAGTGATAGAGTCTGTGATAGAGGAGTTTTTCAAATATCTTTCCGAATATGGAGTTTATTGCTATTGGCCTGAAGTTAGCTGGATCTTGTCCTTGCTTGTTCCTATTTTTAGGTATTAATATTACCTTGGCTACTTTCCATCTTGCGGGGAAGTGCCGGAGTGTTACTGCAGCATTAAAGATATTTAAAAAGAATTTCTTATGCATCCTATATAATGATTGGATAAAAGCTGTTCGTATTTTGTCCGGTCCTGGGCTTATGTGTGTCTTCAAGTTATTTACTACCTGGTCGACCTCCGTTTCTGTAAATTCAGTGAATTCGCTGTGAGTATAATGTGTTTCATCACACGGTGGCCCCTCTGTACTGGATTCGGCGCCTTCCTTCCATTACTTCATATAACTGTTTGAGTATGTACCTGATTGTGTCTTCTTGTGTTTTCGTTTCCTCGCCATCTTCTCGTGGGATACTTTGGAATATTATGTTCTTTTTAAGCTTATTGGCTGCTATTTGGTACGGTAGCGTGAAGGGGTTTTTAGCTTGTTTGCCACAATAGTCTTTCCAGGATTTCGTTTTAGCTTCTTCAATGTTTGATTGAAATTCTTTAAGGCCAATGTGATATGCCTTCCTTGAATTCTTCTTTGAGTTCATTCTTACAATTCTGTTGCCTTCTTCTAAGAGCGCGCACCCTTTTTCTTTGTAATTCTAAGTCCGGGTTCCACCAGGGCTTTTCCTTTTCCTTATTTTTAACCGTCTTTGAGTACTTTTTACTTAACTTTTCAATCTTAAAGTAGAAATGTTCAATAATATTTTCCAATTGTTGTCGCCTTATAATTGGCTGTTCTGCCGTTCGACGTAGCCATTCGTCCCCTTCCAAGGCCTCCATGATGTGTCTCTCCCCCATTGCAGTTAGTCGCTTCTCCCTTCGTTCCTCTGTACGAAACATTTCAATTTTTATGTATTTATGGTCACTGTTGTTAGTGTAGTCCAGTACTTCCCAACTGGTCACAAGTGGGGTCAGTGATTTAGAGCTGATGGTCAGGTCGATCCAACTGCGTCCGTTGACCGTTTCGAAGGTAGGTATTGAGGTGGCGCTATTAAGTAAGGACAGATTGTTTTTGTTTATAAAGTTGAATATTTCTCCCCCTCTTCTATCTGTCTGATTGCCTCCCCAGGTGCTATTTTTTGCGTTAAAATCGCCGACTATAAGGATCTTTGTTGCTATGTCCGCCGCATTGAGAAATTTTTCTATTTCAAGTAATTCTCCTACCATGTCCCCTTGAGGTGGGAGATAGCAGTTTATCACTGTGAATTCTTCGTTGTTCCAGCAATGTTGCGTAATGATTAGCTTCTGTTGAATTACCCGGGGGAATACCGTTATTTGCTCATTATGTATGACTGTGGCTACTTTCGGGTTTTCTGAATGGTGAACTACCCTTGTTTTTAGTGGGAATCCTATTACTTTGTTTTTGAGACTGTAGGGTTCCTGGATAAAGGAAAGGTCCTGTTCTAAATCCAAACAGGCATTACACAGTGTTTTGGTGGCCTGAAATGCACGACCCAAATTTATCTGTATCATCCTGAGTGAATCCATAGTGATATTCTTTTCCTGAACTAGCGAGAGTTAATAGAAAAAAAAAAATTGATAATAATAAATAAATAAAAAAAAAAAAAAAAAAAAAAAAAAAAAAAAAAAAAAAAAAAAAAAGAACAAAAAAAAAAACCTTAGAGTTGAGCGATTAGCTGCTGCGTTCTTCGCGACTGTGCCTCTCTAAAAACAGGGCAGTCAAGACTCAGGGACGAGTGGGTGCGGCTTGCCTGATTTTCTCGAGGGAATGTCCGCTCGCATGCCCTGCAGTTCTTCTGTGGGCTCTTGCACTGCCTCAGGTGGTGAGCCCCTCCGCAGTCTGTGCATCTCGGGGGACCCTGACAGAACTTCTCTGTGTGTCCGAGTTCTGTACAATTCTTGCAGCGGGGCACAAAAGTATTATCGAAGAACCTGCAGCGGGTCCACTTGATGTTCAGCCGCGTCCTGCCCCTCAATGCTTCGTATGCTTCTCTGTTAATTTCTAAGCATGCGGTCTTCCCTTCCCTTCCCCTCCAGGTCCTGGCCACTCTGAAATCTTCCGCTGCACACTGCAGGTCGTTTTGGTCCACCAGGCGAGCTGGGATTTCATCGTCGACGATGTCTTCGGTAATGCCGACGATCTTAATTTGAGGAAGCTTCTTCTGTCCCCTCGTCACCTCCACCATGTGCCTAGTTGCTGCATTGGTCTGCAGTTCCCTCTCTAGGGATGCTATGGCCGCTTTTGATGTAGACGTTATAACCACTCCCTCTCGGTCTCGAGAGGGTCGCATGGCCACGTCTCTAAGACCGAGGGAGCAAGGGTCGATGTTTTCGCTGATTAGTGCTGACAGCTGCCCTGGGTCGTGTGTGGCTGACCTTACGACTATCGCCTCGGTTGTTCTCATTGGCCTGTGTTGTCTGTCAGGATCCCGCGCCGTCCCTGTCCGAACAACCTCGGCCATGCTCGGCATAGTTCCAGTGTTCCTGGTACTGTGGGCTCGGAGCTCGCCCTGCAGGCTTGCCACTTCGTGTGTGGCCTCCAATATGAGTGATTTCATCTTGGCCACCTCATTGATTACGAGATCGATTTGTCTGGCCACCGTCTCGTTTTCCCCGGCCTCGGCGGCTATGATGCTGAGGGCCTTGAATAGTTTCTTATCCGCCTTCAGCAGCCTCTGTAGTGGTGAGCCCCCCACCTCTCCCCTCCTCCACTGAAGCTCCGCCCTGCGATAGAAGAATGGGAGGGAATTCCTCCTCACTGAGGCCAGAGGACAGCTGCTCGGCTGCTCTGTCCACTGAGACACGGCTCTCCTCCGAGCAGCGGTGATCTTCCTCCTCACTTTCTGCCCCCCAAGTCCTGTTGCAATGCCTTTTTACTGGCTTGTCTTGTTTTTCTTTTGTCCTGGATAATACGTGGGCTCGATCTGACCGTCTTGGTTGAGTCTCCCGACTCGTCCCCTGAAGACTCTGTGTCTGAACCCAGGGAAGGGAGCTTTAGTTTCTTCCCTAAGTCATCTCTGAGGAAGTCATTTTTACGGTTTCCTGTGTTGTCAGTTCTTGCCTTCCCTGTTTTCTTGTCCTTCTTCGCACTCTTCCCCATCTTGTGTACCTCTGTGGGTGTATAGCTCAATTCTCCTCAAAACGCGAGAGAAAAAAAAAAAAAAAAAAAAAAAAAAAAAAAAAAAAAAAAAAAAAAAAAAGGAAAAAAAATACAAAAAAAAAAAAAAGAAGATTTTAATGTGATTTCTTTTCTAAGTTTTCCCCCGTCTTTTGCTGCTTAAAATGCGATCTCTTGAAGCCTTTTGGGGCGAAAGATGGCAAAGACTTCGATTTATTGTAGTTTTGGCTAACTTCTGAAGAAATGTCCTGAAATTCAGGCAACCTGGATCATCTCACCGCTCCCACGAAAACTAGGTAACCCTGGACGTAGTCAAAATGGCCGCGCCCATAGGAGCGGACCGTTTCTTCCAACGAGCCGATTTCCGCCGAAAAAAAAGACTGTTTTAGGCCGCTAATTGATTAATTAAAGTTCGCCGAGGGTACCGGAATATTCCGGGAACGATCGGGCGAGGTAATAAAGGTGAGAGATTTATCTCCGGTCGGTTATCGAGGGTTTTGTCGCGTGTCGAGTTGGGAAAGAAAAAAAAAAAAAAAAAACACGACTCAAAAGTCAGGCAACACTGATCGTGCCGCCGCTCCCACGAAAGCTAGGCAACACTGGACGTAGTCAAAATGGCCGCGCCCATAGGAGCGGACCACGTTTCTTCCAACGAGCCGATTTCCGCCGAAAAAAGACCGTTTTAGTCCGCTAATTGATTAATTATGGTTCGCCGATGGCACCGGAGTGTTCCGGGAACGATCGCGCGAGATAATGAAGGTGAGAGTTTGATTTTCGGTCGGTTATCGAGGGTTTTATCGTGCCGCCAGAGCAGTGGATGAGGTGGATAGGCCTTGCTGATGGAATTTGGACTTAGGCTATTTTTGCCCGAGTTTTCGCTTAGATCGCCCTTAATTCCAAGTTGCCGCTCTTTCGGCGAGTCCGCGGCAACACGGGTGACCGTTGCGGGAAGAAATCGCTGGCCGGCAGCTGGAACTTTACTCCAGGATGCTCGGCGAGTTGTTGTTGTTGCCCCTGCCTGTGGCTTACTATTGACCTTTTAATAACATCGATACTAATCAAGCCACACCGTTCAAACTTTAACCGAGTACTTTCTAATACATAAATCCCAGGCTGTAGAAGGTAGAAGTCAATCGGTCCGCTATTGCGGAAAATACACGCGATCGTAAAAGAACGTGGTCTAAGCCTAGTTTTGCAAGCGTTTCGCACAGTTTTCTGCTCCTAAAATAGGAAATCCTCGCTCTATTGATCGATCTTACTAGCGGTTGGCCTCCCGATATGTTTACACACAAAAAGACACCATTGTAACCTGGCTAGAAGAACAATTTCCTAGGTTATTAGTAAATATGTGCGGAGCTCACTTACCCATGCTGCCGGCGCGGCCGCTCCCGTGGCTGGAGTAGTAGATAGGGACAGTGGGAATCTCGTTAATCCATTCATGCGCGTCACTAATTAGATGACGAGGCATTTGGCTATTTGCAGTTTGTTGTTTCCCCCCTGATGGGCAGGGGGGTAGCCTGGCTTCTGGTGACAGTTTTCCCCAGACACGAGGCCTGGGATAGTTGGGTTGCCCCTATGACGCAACCGCAACAGTGAATAAGTGGGTAATGTGTCCTGTGTCTTTATCCGTCAGCCAGCGTCATCACGATGCGGGGTTCACCCCTTATTGAGTCCGCGTGCACGACTCCGTTGTAGAGCCTGGTGTGCACAAGGGGATGACAAACCGGGGGTCATAGACGAAGGGAAGCCCCCCGGGTCAGACATGGCGTGGGTTAGTGTGTGCCATGGGTGATGCTGACCCGATTTTTCGGGCTCAGCTGTGCCAATGCTGCCAGGCGTGCTCTCCCCTTTACCCGCTCCATAGAGCGGCGCAGCAAGATGACGCTTCCTACTGCATCAATGTCGCCACTCGCAGCTTAAAGAGGCGAACCTCCCTCCACTGCTGTGCGGACTCTGGCCGCTTGGGCCTGTGGGGCACATCCCCTGCACCGCTGCAGGAGGGGGTAGGCAGCCCGCGCTTGGTTTGCCGGGTGCCATATGGAACATAGGTTACCAAATTCTGCCCCCTCACTGCGGCCACGGACCCTTCCGACTCCAGGGTCCCGCAGCCTGAGCGCCCCCTCTTAGCCGTGCGGGCTTCCGAAGCCACCCGCACGTTGCCCGTGACGCACCACGTGGAGGTGGAGGGCGCTCAGTGATCCGAAGGCCGCGGCTCCTCCCAAGCTGGATTACATGGGCCCGCAACGACCCACACCGTTCCGGCGCCTTACTGACCACGAATGGAGCTGGACACTCCCTGAGCCAGCAGCGAGATTCCCGTCCCGTATCAGGGCCTCCTAATTGGCTGGATAAAGGGGGGGTCGCAAGTTCCCCCCGGCCCCTAGCTGTACGAAACTGAACTCTCTCACAAGGAAAGCCATTCCATACTAAGGCCTCCTAGTAGCTGGATTACAGGTGCCTGCCAGGTCACCCAGCCATCTCAGCATGGTTCCTATCCCTCCCTCAAGCCACTGAAGGTTGGGATAATGATGGAACTCTTCCTTGGATGCATACCGGCTGTAAGCAGTTCATGCCCGGCTACCATCCTCTTTGATCGCCTACCTCGCCCCCAGGCGTTTGGTTACAGAGGCCCACCACTAGCCTCCGGCGCGGGAAAACCCCGGCAGCGTTTCAAAGATATACGCGCCACCCACTAGCCTCCGGCGCGGGAAAACCCCGGCAGCGACCTCTTGGCTAAATACATACATTTCCACATACTCTGTGGTGAATGGCGGCCACAGCAAGACTTAGTGTGAGGACGCTTGCGCAGGACCAGTAAGGAATGGGATTGACTCCCAGCCGATGTAGGCCTTTACAGTCCCCACTGGCCTCCCCAAGGACGTCGAGTGTATCGTACTATCCCGGAGAAGCTATTGTGTTTGATGTTTAATACTTGTCTTTATTGCTGTGGCCACCGGTAAAAAGTAAGGAGCAACACGCGATACGCAACATTATAAAAAAAAAGGACATCATAAGGCAATCGAAACGTTACGAAAAACAACCAACATCATAAGCTAAAAAAAGGAAAGTCTGGAACAAGGTCTATCACACGATTTAGACATATTAAGCCCCCCCTCAAAACCGATGCACTTAGAAAGGCCAAGTCGTGCCTCGTGAACCCCAGGGCACCTCCCAACTCGACAGTCTCCCGACAAGCATGCTGCGAGCCCCGAATACCATGCCTCGAGACGAAAAAGCCTTATCCGTATCGAAACGATCCCTCACGACAGCGTACTTAGCAGCCTTTTCCTTAGCCTTATCCTTCAGCACACCCTCGTTCGCATCCCAGACGACTGCCAGGTCGATCACCAGCACCTGGTCAGAGGACTCCACGACTAGGTCAGGTTTGAGCCTAACCCCATCCCTGGAAGTTAACCTTGGTTCCTCACGAACTGTGAGCTCTGGGTTCTTTTCTCTGATCAACCTGGCTACCTGTCTGGCGACGTAGTTATGACGTTCTGTGCGTGAAAGATGGACCGACTCGCATTCCTGAAGGATGTGAAACACCGTCTCTGGCTTTTCTTTACAACGGCGGCAAAGCCACGATGTCGGGTCAGAACTCTGTCGGTTGGTCAGTACCCTGGTCGGGTAGAGGTTAGTGCTCATTCGCAAAGCTTTGATGCGGTCTCCTTCCTTAAGCAATTTCGAATCGTGGTATAACCACGTGTTGGCAACCGCCTGATCCTGATGGGCTAGCAAATCTTTATTGCTATATTTCCCTTTGAGTTTGCCCCACCATTTTTGAGATCCTTGCTTAAGCGCAGCACCAACCTCCACCGCAGCCGTCACACCCGAAGGCACTTGGAAAAGTTCAGAAATCCTATTATAATTCTTGTGCAAGATACTATCGAATAAACTATCCACAAAAGAGCTGCCCAACCTTATTAACTAGCCAAGCTTTTTGAAATGGAGCGCCTGGGCTCCATTTCAAAAGCTTGGCTAGTTAATAAGGTTGGGCAGTTGAATAAACCCCAACCCCCCCCCGACTTAGCAGGGAGCCAGACATGAAGATTAGGGAACCTCCCCGGAAGACGAAGGACCTGTTTTATCCATTTACGAACTATGCCATCGAGTCTAGCCGACTCGGACGAAACCTCGAGAGTGTTAGCAGAACCATAAAGAAAAATGGGCACAACCAACTGGCGGAGACAGTTTAACTTTTGGAAAGGTTTCAGAGATGCCTGCGCAAGCAGGTCGAGAAGTTTAAATGCCTTAACCGAATCAACTGTCGGATTTTTATTTATGTAAAGATTGATACCTAGGTATCTGATGGGTTCATCCTTTTCTTTGGGGGGAAAGTTGGTGTCCTGAGATTACTAAAGGAGGAATAGTGTAATCAAAGCCCTTGCTCTGATGACATGGACGCCATCCAAAATACTGAGACTTAGAAGGGTTGATATGTAAATCAACGTTATCAAAGAAAGACACGGTTTCATCGACCAAGAGTTGGAGTCCCTCCAACGTGTCCGACATCAGCATCAGGTCGTCGGCAAAGGCCATGGCTGCCATTGACGAGTCTGCGAGGGGGGACGCCAACCCCCAGGTCGTTTAGTTTGTAGAGGAGGGGGTCAAGGATACAATTGAAAAGAAACGCGGATAGAGGGTCCCCTTGCTTAATACCACGTCTTAATGGAACACGGACATTATCTGTTTCTCCATTGATGGAGTATGTAGTTGTGCAGTTACCGTAAAGATGTTTGATAAGGTTAAGAATGCGAGTCGGAACCTTCCGAGCCTCTAGAGCGCTAAAAATAGCCGAATGGGACACAGAATCGAAAGCCTTACGAAGGTCGAGACTGACACTGTAAAAAGTGTCAGTCTCGACGACACTTTTTACGACACTTTTAAAGAGAGTCATGGTTACTCCCGCCGGTTACCCGCGCTTTTTTGAATTTCTTCACTTTGACATTCAGAGCACTGGGCAGAAATCACATTGCGTCAGCACCGATCAACGGCCCTCGCAATGCTTTGTTTTAATTAGACAGTCGGATTCCCCTGGTCCGTGCCAGTTCTGAGTTGGCTGTTTTCTGCCGGCCGGAGCAAGAACCTCAGGCGCGAATCCCACGAAAATGCACAGCTGTGGCTTTCCACAGGAAGGTCCCGACGCTGGTCCGGGCTCGGCCGCACCGCTTTTTACGGCGGCGAGCCTCGCCCAGTCCCGGTGTAGTGCCGTTCCTGCTTCTGGACCCCAGACCGACCGGCTCAGCCTTCAGAGCCAATCCTTTTCCCAAGGTTACGGATCCGTTTTGCCGACTTCCCTTACCTACATTGGTCTATCGACTAGAGGCTGTTCACCTTGGAGACCTGCTGCGGATGTGGGTACGGTCCGGCACGAAAATCCAACCCAGACAGCAGGAGACGACAAGCTTGCCCAGCGGGTTCTCCGCTCCGTTTCCGGAGGGCGTCATCGTTCGGGCCTCCCGACAAACGGGAGAAGCCCATGGGGCCTGGACGGGGTGACGAACTTCTCGTGCACGGCGAGGCATAACTCCCGCGAGCCGTCCCCGAAAGGACGGGCAGGTCACCTCCACTGCCGGACTCAAAGTCGTGCTTGTTCCCATTGACCCGCGTCCGTCGCGGCGTACTACCAGCGGTGGGAAGTGCGCACCCTGGAGACCGCGTCTGCGTGCCAGCAGCCGGAACAGCCCCCCGAGGAGGGCCGTTTACCTGACGCCGCCGGCTCCGCGATCGTCCGGAGACTGAATCCCACCGCTTTCGATCTTCGAGGGCCCAACCGTTTTACTCTAAGCAGTTTCACGTACTCTTGAACTCTCTCTTCAAAGTTCTTTTCAACTTTCCCCTCACGGTACTTGTGAACTATCGCTCTCTCGGTCGTATTTAGCCTTAGATGGAGTTTACCACCCACTTAGGGCGGCACTCTCAAGAACCCGACTCACGGGAGGCTCCATCCCGGGCGCGCAACGGCAGAGACGGGCCTGGCACCCACTCTGGGACAAGCCCCTGTCAGGGGGACTTGCACCGTCGCAAACACCCGAGAACTTCGCCTCCCATACACCACAATTCCCGACCGCCTGCAAGGACGGGGGATTCGGGGCTGGGCTTGGTCCCGTTTCGCTCGCACCTACTCGGGGAATCCCTGTTGGTTTCTTTTCCTCCGCTTAGTGATATGCCTAAATTCAGCGGGTTGTCTCGCCTGATCTGAGGTCGACAACAGATACATTCGCTTCCGTCAACTTCCTGCACGAGCGCGTGCGCGCCCCCTACCAAGTGCGACCGCAACCCTGTACAGGGCCACATCTTCACAAGGCTGGCAAGCGGTATCCCGCTGCACGCGTGTGTCGTCCGAGCAGTTGCGTGATAAACGACCGTGTCGAAAAGCCCAAACACCGCCGAGGCCGGCCGCCGCAAGGCGGCTCGCGGCCTGGCGAGAGGCATCGTCTCGTGTAGCGTCGCCCCCCACCCCAACTGGAGTGGCCCAGTTCTGTACGGGACGGGAACTGCGAAGCACTTGGACCGACGGCGGACTACGACGGGAACGCTTGAAGCTTCGCCAACGTGGCGACAACTCGTGCGGGAGACATTTTCCACTTCGCGACGAGTCGCCGTGCAGTTCTCCCCGCATACCACGTACGCACCGAACCGCTTAATCGGGCGCGCTCCTCACCTCCCCGCTCAGCGCGCGAACGTTCCCTGTTCGTGCGGCAGAGCCCGGAGGGGCGCCATAACCGTAGCGTGTTCGAGCGCCCGGTACGCAGGCAACCCGGCTTACTCCGAGGGCAACAGGCACGAGAAAAATGCGATCACGCGCACTTCGCACTTCGTGCTAGCTGGCCGGCTTTCGCTCTCCGTGCGTTCAAGTGGCGCTTCCGAGACTCTCGCATATCTCGCGCTCTCGGTCGCAGAGAGGAGTCGGACACCTCGACCGCGCTTTCCCTGCAGGCTCTTTCCGATTCGAGTCCTGCGGCGGTCTTTGATCGTGCCGTCACCTCAGTGCTGTCGGTCGCCCCGTTTCGGTTTAGCTCCGACACGGCGGTCGCCGCCGTCACGCCTTTGAGCGGCAGTTGGCGCGTGCTATTGCATTCCACGTGCTGTCCATGATGCCGACTCGGTCAAAACGAGTCGACGGCCCACGTTCCCTTGTGCGTCGAGGTCTCTCTTGATATGTGATCCGACCCTCAGACAGACGAAGCCAAGGGAAGACCCAAGGCCGCAATGTGCGTTCAAAGAATCAGTGCTCAGTGTGTCCTGCAATTCACACCAAGTCTCGCAGCTGGCTGCGTTCTTCATCGACCCGAGAACCGAGTGATCCACTACTTAGAGTCGTGAAATGAGTTTGTTCAATTCCGTACAGTTACAACCAGTGGTTTTAGGCACTTGGCCCGTATGGTGGCCTCGGAGGGCGCCTTAGGGCGCGCTCTCCCCCAACTCCGCCGCGCCTGTTCGGCGGCCGCGAATCGGGCAGGGGTGTGTTTCGTTTAGCGCTTCGCTTCCGCTACTTGCGTGTGCTTTCGTGGCTACTTGCCCTCATTTCTTCGGGTGACGTCGAAGCCGGCTTGCCAGACCGAACCCGTAGGTCACTTCGTGTGCTCGCTTTCACCGAACCGCCTAACGCAAGAGAAAATTGCAGAACACCCATGCGATAAGGAGTGCCTGCATGCGGGTCTCGGCGGCTACACTGCCTCGGGCGGGCGGCTCCCCGTCTCCGCAGAGCGGGATGCTCGACCCCAACGACACGATGTCTCCCGTTTCCACCGTGGCTCCCTCCAGACCACGGGCGGGTCCCTTACCCCGATCGGGACCCGCTTTTTCTTTCGAAATTGCACACTCTTGCACACGCTTTCACATCCACAGTTTGCCACGGCACACCAATAGCCGACCCAGCTGCCTACTTCAGCCAACGGAAGGAGCCCGGCGCGCCCTACTCGCGCGGCACTCCAAGTCCACCGGGCCAGTGCCAAGGACCACTTTCGGCGCCGGCGCCGCGAACGAGCCTACTAGAGGCGGAAGGACGAAGCCAGCAAGGGCCTGGCCGCAAGTGCGTTCAACAGTCGGGACGTCCAAGTCCCTCGTCCGTCCGTGCTTCCTCTTTCGGCGAGTCGTTGCGGCACCTTCCTAAAGCGCCGTGCCATCGCCGTGACATCGCCGACCGCGCATTACCGAGAACCTGCGCCAGCAAGATCTCTCGCCTGCAAGAACCGACCGGCAGCCTCGGCAGCTCTCCCAAGAGCGCGGAGGCGTTTGCCGCGGAGGGCGGGACGGTATGCACTGATCGGCAGCGGACCCGTCGCATCGCCAGTTCCATGACCGACCGCCGACGCTTTTCGCCGTTCCTCTCGTACTTGGCGGCGCCGCGCAAGTGTCGGGTCTCGTTCTTGCGCGCTCGAACGGTCGGGAGGGCACTCGGCCGTCGTTTCAGGAACGAGCGGCTTCGCCTTCGACCGACGTAACCACGACCCGCCGTTCGCGCTCCGCCGCTCCTGACGTACTAGGCGGTCCCGCAACAGTCGAATCGCGCGTTTCGAGCGCTACGAGCCACGGTGCAGTGGCGGGCCGAAAGCCGACCCAGATGTGCGTTACGCCGTTACCGACGTCCGCCACCTGGCCGACCATCCAAGGTCGCGGTGTTGGCGTCCGCCGGGCGCAACAATTCGTCACGGGGTGCCGCTCCACATTCAGGCAGCCCCGTGGGGAAAAGCCTCCCCGCGTACAAACGGGGGCGGCGGCAGAAAGTGTCGGGCGCAGACGCAACTGTGGTGCTCACCCTTCACGATCCGGTAATGATCCTTCCGCAGGTTCACCTACGGAAACCTTGTTACGACTTTTACTTCCTCTAAATGATCAAGTTTGGTCATCTTTCCAACAGACCGGCGCAACCGAAAGGCCGCGCCGGACATCGGTCCGAAGACCTCACTAAATCATTCAATCGGTAGTAGCGACTGGCGGTGTGTACAAAGGGCAGGGACGTAATCAACGCGAGCTTATGCCTCGCGCTTACTGGGAATTTCTCGTTCAAGGGGAACAATTGCAAGCCCCTATCCCGATCACGAAAGAAGTTCCACGGGTTACCGTCTTTTCAGACAGGGATAAAGACACGCTGCTTCCTTCAGTGTAGCGCGCGTGCGGCCCCGGACATCTAAGGGCATCACAGACCTGTTATTGCTCTGTTTCGTGCGGCTAGGAGCCGCTTGTCCCGCTAAGAAGGTTGTGAGGTGCTGGAAACCCCGCACCTATTTAATAGGCTAGAGTCTCGTTCGTTATCGGAATGAACCAGAAAAATCGCTCCACCAACTAAGAACGGCCATGCACCACCATCCACCGAATCAAGAAAGAGCTCTCAATCTGTCAATCCTCCCAGTGTCCGGGCCGGGTAAGTTTTCCCGTGTTGAGTCAAATTAAGCCGCAGGCTCCACTCCTGGTGGTGCCCTTCCGTCAATTCCTTTAAGTTTCAGCTTTGCAACCATACTTCCCCCGGAACCCAAATACTTTGGTTTCCCGGAAGCTGCCCGCCGAGTCATTTGAGTAACTCAGGCGGATCGCTGGTTGGCATCGTTTATGGTCAGAACTAGGGCGGTATCTGATCGCCTTCGAACCTCTGACTTTCGTTCTTGATCAATGAAAACATTCTTGGCAAATGCTTTCGCAGTAGTTCGTCTTGCGACGGTCCAAGAATTTCACCTCTAGCGCCGCAGTACGAATGCCCCCCGTCCGTCCCTCTTAATCATTACCTCGTATTCCAAAAACCAACAGAACAGAAACAAGGTCTTGTTCTATTATTCCATGCAAGTTTATTCAGGCGACTCGCCTGCGTTGAGCACTCTAATTTTTTCAAAGTAAAAGCACCGGCCATCTCGAGGCACACAATGAAGTGCACCAAGAAAGAACCGGCATGATGTTCAGTCCGAGCCGTCACATCGGGTAGATGCACTACTCGTCTGGAACTGAGATCCAACTACGAGCTTTTTAACCGCAGCAGCTTTGGTATACGCTATTGGAGCTGGAATTACCGCGGCTGCTGGCACCAGACTTGCCCTCCAATTGATCCTCGTTAAAGGATTTAGAGTGTACTCATTTCAATTACGGGGCCTCAAAAGAGTCCCGTATTGTTATTTTTCGTCACTACCTCCCCGTGCCGGGAGTGGGTAATTTGCGCGCCTGCTGCCTTCCTTGGATGTGGTAGCCGTTTCTCAGGCTCCCTCTCCAGAATCGAACCCTGATTCTCCGTTACCCGTAACAACCATGGTAAGCAAGTAACCTACCATCGAAAGTTGATAAGGCAGACACTTGAAAGAAACGTCGCCGGCTCGTGGCCATGCGATCAGCACAAAGTTATCCAGAGTCACCACACAATACGGGCCGAAACCCGATCGATCTTGGTCTAATAAAAGCACCCGTTACCCAAAGGCTCCAGGCTCACTGCATGTATTAGCTCTAGAATTGCCACAGTTATCCAAGTAGGAAGAAACGATCTAAGGAACCATAACTGATTTAATGAGCCATTCGCGGTTTCGCCTTATTTCGGCATGTACTTAGACATGCATGGCTTAATCTTTGAGACAAGCATATGATTACTGGCAGGATCAACCAGGTAATCGTTAGACGGCGCGTCCGTCCTCGCACTTGGCGGGTCGGACGCAGCCTTTGCGTTCCGTTGGCCACCTTTAGGCGCCCCCCACACGCTCGTTTTCGCAAAGGATAGCACTTTGCACTCCGAGATGACGGCGTTCGAGCTCGCTGCAGCTCCCTCCCCGCAGGGTAGGATGTGGCCGCGCGGCAAGAAGCACGTTCATGCTCGCGTTTTCGTTGCATCGGCTCGGTCACGCCGACCGGGTTGCCCAAGCCCGCGGCACTGTCGGACCGGCCGGCACTAGCAACGTAGCCGAGACGGCAAAGCCGCAAGACGACGAGTCACGCCTGCGTCTTCGGCGCTTTCGCATTTGAATCGCCCGAGGACGATACGGAACACACCTCGATCTCGTGGAAAACAGCGTCGTCCGACAACCAGCCCCTAACGCATCAAGCGGATGAGGCTGCAGACGATTGCCGTGGATTCCCTTGGAGCAGAACCGAGGACACGCTTGACGAGGCCGAAGCCCGCCGCATATCAGACACCCGGACGCTTTCGCGTATACCACTCACTGGAACCCCCACATAATAGCACCAGACCTCCATGGGTCCGATTTTAGGCGTACTCGTAAAATTTTCACCGAGGATGTGGCCGAAAACGTGCGGCACCTTGAGCCGGCCACGACTTTACGTCGCCTGCACCAAGCCGAAGTCGTGGAAAATGCGCCCGTACTCGTGAAAATTTCGCCGAGGACATGCTCGAAAACGTGCGGCACCTTGAGCCGGCCACGAATCGGTGCAAGTCTACGTCGCCTGCACGGCACCGAAGTCGTCAAAACGCACCCGTACTCGTGAAACTTTCACCGAGGATGTGGCCGAAAACGTGCGGCACCTTGAGCCGGCCACGAGTTTACGTCGCCTGCACCAAGCCGAAGTCGTGGAAATTGCGCCCGTACTCGTGAAATTTTCACCGAGGGCATGCTCGAAAATGTGCGGCACCTTGAGCCGGTCACGAGTCGGTGCAAGTCTACGTCGCCTGCACAGCAACGAAGTCGTCAAAAACGCACCCGTACTCGTGAAATTTTCACCGAGGATACACTCGAGATCGTGCGGCACCCTCAGCCGGCCACGGATCAGTGGAGGCCTACGTCCCCTGCACAGCACCGAGGTCGTAAAAAACGTGCCCGTAGTCGTTAAATTTTCACCGGGGCTACGCTCGAAAACGTGCGACACCTTGAGCCGGCCACGAGTTGGTGCACGTCTACGTCACTTGCTCAACGCCAAGGTCGTACATACGGGCCCGTACTCGTAAATATTTCGCCGATGATGAGGGCGAAAACGTGCGGCACCACGACCCCGCCACGACTCTGCACAAGTTTACGTCGGCTGGGAAACGCCGGAGTCGCAAACAACGTGTCCGTACTCGTGGCCACTTCACCGAGCATGGGGCACGACACATACGACAATTGACTTCACCACCGTGTCGCCCCGGCTGACGAGGTTTCGCACTTCATCTCTGCGCACACCGACGGGCAAAATCGAGCTTCCAGCGACCTCCGTCGGCTCAAGTCGCCGTGGCAAGCACTGGGCAACGTTCCTCATCCTCTCGGTAGCCAGAAAAAGCCGTCTGCTGACGAGCACCGCGCACTTTTGCCGCGTCTGCCGGGGCGGCCGTTGCCCCTTATAATAGCAGCGATAAGCACCCGCACGTCCATGGGTCGCCCGCCCCGGCAGACGGGGTTTGCCGTACTCGTGCGACCGTCACCGGCAAACCTGTCGAAGAACGCCGCTCTCGCGCCCGCCTCCGCGCTCGACGCCGTCCCCCGAACGCCGCCGGTCGCAACGCCGAAAACGGCGACGATCCGAGCAGCGGTTCCCAGTTTTCCGGCGCGAGATTCGCCGCCCCGGTTGACGCGGTTTCGGACTTTGTCTCCGCGAGCAGCGCGGCGTCTGCCGGGGCGGCCATTGCCCCCCTATAATAGCAGCGATAAGCGCCCGGACCTCCATGGGTCGCCCGCCCCGGCAGACGGGGTTTGCCGTACTCGTGCGACCGTCACCGGCAAACCTGTCGAAGAACGCCGCTCTCGCCCCCCGCCTCCGCGCTTGACGCCGTGCCCCGAGCGCCGCCGGTCGCCACGCCGAAAACGGTGACGATCCGAGCAGCGGTTCCCAGTTTTTCGGCGGCCGAACTGCCGCCCCGGTTGACGCGGTCTCGTACCCTCCGAGCAGAGCACACGAGCACGCCTGCGCGCGCGCAATAAAATTGGGGAGCCCTAAAGCTTAGCCTTTATAAGTTGAACGCGATAGCGATATCCTGTCCCTGGTGCGTACTTCAATCACTTCGTGCATACTATGTAATGGATAGCATGCTTTAAACCACGGGCAATTATGAGCGGGAAATGTTTTCGAACTTGCTATGCATCCACTACATGGTCCTAAGCATTTGGCCTAAAAGGAAGGTGCGATTCGGAAAAAAAGCCTTAATCTGTAGCCTAGGGCCGTGGATTTTTTTGCTGTACATATAGGCTTTTATGCTGATTTGAAATATGTAATTTGTTTTATATTAAGTAGCACAGTTTTCGTTTTGTGCCAGGACAATTTGCAAAGTGTAGTTCGTTTTGGACAAACTTTTTAAGCAAATAAACTTTTACGGTTCTCAGCCAATAATGGCTCACATTGCTCCACATTAACTCTAGAATGCAAATAACTATCAAGAAAGTGGGTATAAAACATTTGAATGGTAAAGAAAAATTGTAACGCGAGAATTCTTAGAATCCTCAGCCCATACTAATTGCTGACTTCACGTACGTAATCTCAAGTTGCAAAGGAAATACTTGCACGCTTCACATGTTAAGGAATATGTGGGCCAACTTTCATCCCGATCGGGCTATCAGAAGTACCAAAAACTTGATGTTCAAATTCAAGAAGTTGCCCAAAAATGCATCTCGAGAAAAACGCACTTCAAAGGTTTAGGTTAAAGCTCATCTATGCGCGAAAGATATGTTATTTAAGATGATTTATTCCATCATGAGAGCTTGGCTATCATGGTTATTTTGAGCATGTGGCTTTAGTGAACCCTACACTAAAAATTCACAGCGCAAAACACCCAAGACGCCCCACATAGAAAAGAAGACACACACGAGCGCTGACTAACAACTGCTTTATTTCTTCACTCGTCAATGCAAATATAAGCCCAAGGCAGCCCTACCGCACATGCGTACACAACAAGTTCCAAACAGGTGAATCGGTGATAATGTGAGTGTATTAGATACGTGACGACAAGAAACGGTATTCAGATGGATGCAAGGACAAGGATGTATCGCTGACACAAAGACGATCACTTTTCATGATGTGAAAAGCTTCTAAAGCCAGCCGCGCCTGCTCATTCTGACTTCTGCCAAGGATCGACGTCTGTTCAAATCGTGCTTCACAGTTGCTGCAAGAGTTAATGTGAGCCACAAGATGGGCTCCTTTATCGACATTCTTGTTAACTTTTTGCGCGTGTTCCCTGAGCCGCTCGTTGACGCATCGCCCCGTTTGACCGACGTAGGTCTTTCCACATGAGAGCGGGATGGCATAAACCACACCGACGGCACACAGGACATAGGAGACACCGTGTCGGATTGTACAGCCTCCTTTGCTCACACCGCAGGTGCGGGAGCATAGCTTTGAAAGCTTGTTCGGCGCCGACAACGCCACTGGGACCGAACGCCACTGGGACCGGCGACAACGCCACTGGGACCGGCGCCGAACAAGCTTTCAAAGCTATGCTCCCGCACCTGCGGTGTGAGCAAAGGAGGCTGTACAATCCGACACGGTGTCTCCTATGTCCTGTGTGCCGTCGGTGTGGTTTATGCCATCCCGCTCTCATGTGGAAAGACCTACGTCGGTCAAACGGGGCGATGCGTCAACGAGCGGCTCAGGGAACACGCGCAAAAAGTTAACAAGAATGTCGATAAAGGAGCCCATCTTGTGGCTCACATTAACTCTTGCAGCAACTGTGAAGCACGATTTGAACAGACGTCGATCCTTGGCAGAAGTCAGAATGAGCAGGCGCGGCTGGCTTTTAGAAGCTTTTCACATCATGAAAAGTGATCGTCTTTGTGTCAGCGATACATCCTTGTCCTTGCATCCATCTGAATACCGTTTCTTGTCGTCACGTATCTAATACACTCACATTATCACCGATTCACCTGTTTGGAACTTGTTGTGTACGCATGTGCGGTAGGGCTGCCTTGGGCTTATATTTGCATTGACGAGTGAAGAAATAAAGCAGTTGTTAGTCAGCGCTCGTGTGTGTCTTCTTTTCTATGTGGGGCGTCTTGGGTGTTTTGCGCTGTGAATTTTTAGTGTAGGAATATGTACCAACTAGGCCCAAATGAAGTTTTATTTTAGTGAACCCCTCACGCGAAATGCAATGGCAAGCAGCAAGGTGAAAATTTCCAGGGGACTCTAGAAAACGAGCACTTTTTTTAGGCTTTGAGTGACCACCTTGCGCTCTGTAAAAGCCATTTTAACCAACTTCGAGTTTGATTACGATCTTGAGTTCTTTGTGGTTAATGTAAATAAACTAAACTTGTGAAAGCAAGTAAAAACAAAAATATGCAATCTTGGAAAAAAAACTTGCGTTTTTCGACTCGCATCTCCCCTTAAGGGAAACGCGCAATAACGTGTGTGCCTTTTGTTCCCATATTCACATGTTCTGACGCCCAATGGCAATGTACGCTTGTACCACGCAATATTACTGCGATATTGCATGCTGTATTTTGACGCCTGTATGCAGGACGCGTGTGTTTGTAAAGCATGAAAGTTGCTTTTACGGCATTGCTAAGCAGGTGAAGTTATTTTCAATGTATTTACGAGAAGAAGCGTGGCTGTGTGGTAGAACACCTGCTTGCCACGGAGGCGGCCTGGGTTCTATCCTCACTCGGACCCGGAAATTTTTATTTTTTATTTTTTTTGCATCGTTCTCCATTTTTCGGTCACGGACAAGATGGTGATTTTTCGCTCACAGCCAAAGACGCCAACGCCGGAATTTCTGCGAAACGAGCTCTCTAACTCTAGCGCGTTAACGCAAGCCAACGCACCCGCACAAAAGCGCGTACAAGCGTTCCCGCGCAGACACGCGCACGCAAGAACACACGCGCGAGGATCGGCACCGACACGCGTGCTCCAAGCCAAACGCACAAACACGCACACAGAGGAACCCACCGGCGCATAAAAACACACACGAACCAACAAACAGAAACACGCGCAGATGCGCACACGCACGCACGCACGCTAACCCCAAAACGCGGTGCAAATGCACGCACAAACATACCCGCACACACCCGCGCAGACGCGGCAATCACCATCCTGCTAAAAAAAATGCGCGCGCAACAGCAACAGAAAGGGGTGCAAAAAGAAACAGAGAAAACACAAGCGGTTTGAATAAAAGAAGTCAGGTTTATTCTATGCGGGAAAATATTGGCGCTAAACTTGAGACGAACACCACAGAGTAGACACACGAACTCATAGAGCGCAACACAAAAGAAACCGTAAAAAAGACACACGAACAGATTTGCGCTCGATGTGTTCGTGTGTCTTCTTTGTGGCGCCCTTTTCATGTCCAGAACAATTATTTTCCTGCCAAGAATGAACCAAATAGCCCGTCGAGACGTGCAGTCAGGTTTTCTGCAAATGGAAACAGACCAGCAAACGCAAAGAAACGGCAAAATGATGGCGCCGCCTCAGCCCCTCAACCTCTTGGACCGTTGACAAAAAAAAAAAAAGCGCTTGGCCTGCGCCGAACGCGCAGCCATCGCTGCCACGGGGCCTTCTTGCAGAGGAACTCATGGCGCCGGCCTGGCTCTGTGGTAGAATGCCCGACTTCCGCGTGGCGGGCCTGGGTTCGAATACCGCTCGATGGCAGCAGCGCTCTCTCTTTTTTAGCGCACGTTTTTTTCTTTGTGCGCCGCAGCTAATCCACCGGAAGTGGGCGATCCCCACTGCAAGTCTCCGGCACACCAGGCGCAAAGAACCATAAAAAATTGGGGGGACCCATAAGCTTCGCCTTTAAGAGTTGAACGCAATAGCGATATCCTGTCCCTAGAGCATACTTCGATCAGTGAGCGCACACTATGTTATGGGCAGCATGCTTTAAACCACGAGCAATTATGCGCGTGAAATGTTTCCGAACTTGCTATGTGCCCACTACAGGATCTGAGGGAAATGCGCGCCGTAACGTGTGTGCCTTTTGTAATGGGCGGCTGGCTTTAAACCACGATGTTGTTGTGATATCCACATGTCCTGACGCCCGATGGCAATGTATGCTTGTACCACGCAATATTACTGCGATAATACATGTATTGTGACGCCTGCATACAGGACGCGTGTGTTTGTAAAGCACGAGTTATTTTCACTGCACCTCCAAGCAGAGGAAGTTATTTTTGCTGTATTTTCCAGCTGACGTGTGGCCGTGTGGTAGAACACTTGCTTGCCACGCAGAAAGCCTGAGTTTGATCCTCACTCGGACCCGGAAATTTTTATTATTTATTTTATTTGCATCTTTGCGTTTCCAAGCAGAGGAAGTGATTTTTGCTGTATTTTCCAGCTGACGTGCGGCTGTGTAGTGGAACACTTGCTTGCCACGCAGAAGGCCTGAGTTCGATCCTCACTCGGACCCGGAAATTTTTATTACTTGTTTTTTCGCATCTTTCTCGATTTTTGGGTCACGGGCACGATGACGATGCGCTCCGTAACCTGCGGCCTAGCGGTTAGCACCGCGAGCTGCTGAGCGAACGGTCGCCCGCTCGATTCCGCGAGACGGAAAATGTGGTGTTGTGGTGCTCAACACCACTCTGTGGTGTTGATCTCAAGTTCAGCGCAATATACTTCCCGCATAGAACAAACCTGACTTCATTTATTTGAATAAAATAAATAATAAAAATTTCCGGGTCCCAGTGAGGATCGAACCCGGGCCCGCCGCGTGGCAAGCACGCGTTCTAGCACACAGCCACGCTTTCGCTTAGAAGCGCGCGTAAAGTAACTTCCTCTGCTTGGAAATGCAGTGAAAATGACGTTCACGCTTTAGAAATACACGCGTCCTGTATACGGGCGTCACAATACATGTACTCTCGCAGTAATATCGCGTGGTACGAGCGTACAAGCTCACAGTTCATTACCATTTTTTTTGCCGTTGCCTGTCGCTGTTTCTTTGCGCCTCCATTCTGACCACCCCTGCTGTCTCTGTGGCACTTGCTTCTTCATTACTTTTCTATTCCATACGGGGCAAGAGAAAAAAAAGGAACACGCGGCCGAGGCGCGCGATTGGAGAGATTCGAATAAAATACATAATAAAAATTTCCGGGTCCCAGTGAGGATCGAACCCGGGCCCGCCGCGTGGCAAGCACGCGTTTTACCACACAGCCACGCTTTCGCTTGGAAGCGCGCGTAAAGTAACTTCCTCTGCTTGGAAATGCAGTGAAAATGACGTTCACGCTTTAGAAATACACGCGTCCTGTATACGGGCGTCACAATACAACATCTACTCTCGCAGTAATATCGCGTGGCACGAGCGTACAAGCTCACAGTTGATTACCTTTTTTAAAGACGATAGTCTTTCTTGGGATACCTAAACGGAGAAATTTTGGTCTGTCTGTCTGTTTCTCTGTTTGTCGGCACGTCGCACGATTCAGCTAGCTGGCCAAAGTTTAACCCCCTGCCTTACGACCTCCAATCTTGAACGAAGGGCAAGTGTTCATACGGGTGAGCGTGGGCAATTAAAAATCAAATATTACGCATACCTGAGGCACAACATCAATACCTTAGTACTATTCACAGTGTTCCTTTAAAACAAAATCTATAGATACGTAATTATAAAGATCCTAGTGTTTATTACGCGGCGATGGAAATGCGCCGCTGTGAACAAAACAAGTCTCCGCCCTGTGATTTAACTTTGACGGTGTGGGGCTGCCACCTGGCAGCAGCGTAGTTCAACACAAGCCGATGTTCCCCGGTAGCGCTGTAGATGGCGTCCTCTTCTGTTTTATCAATGCCAGCCAGATGCGGCTGATTCATCGTAGAAGAGCGCTGTCTCAGGCAAGGCAAAACATATATGGCCGCTTGATGAAATACGACCCACTCTACAAGACATGATCAGAGAACGCAGAGAAAAGACCGACGACCAAATTTCAGCGGAGAAACGCCGGCGTCCGTCTAAGCGTGCCCGGAAAACGTCCGAAAAACGAGCCCAGCGGCTAGCCCCGCTATTAAATTGTGGTACTCATGCCGCTCATGCAGTGCAGTCGGCACAAGACTATCGTCTTTCGACGACATTTGCAGCGAAGCACGCAGATACGCGGCCAATTTTTTTTTCCGTTGCCTGTCGCTGTTTCTTTGCGCCTCCATTCTGACCACCCCTGCTGTCTCTGTGGCACTTGCTTCTTCATTACTTTTCTATTCCATACGTGGCAAGAGAAAAAAAGGAACACGCGGCCGAGGCGCGCGATTAGAGAGATTCGAATAAAACACATAATAAAAATTTCCGGGTCCCAGTGAGGATCGAACCCGGGCCCGCCGCGTGGCAAGCACGCGTTTTACCACACAGCCACGCTTTCGCTTGGAAGCGCGCGTAAAGTAACTTCCTCTGCTTTGAAATGCAGTGAAAATGACGTTCACGCTTTAGAAATACACGCGTCCTGTACACGGGCGTTACAATACAACATATACTCTCGCAGTAATATCGCGTGGCACAAGCGTACATATCGCGTGGTACGAGTGTACAAGCTCACAGTTCATTACCTTTTTTTTCCGTTACCTGCCGCTGTTTCTTTGCGCCTCCATTCTGACCACCCCTGCTGTCACTGTGGCACTTGCTTCTTCATTACTTTTCTATTCCATACTTGGCAAGAGAAAAAAAAAGAAAAAGAAAGGAACACGAGGCCGAGGCGCGCGATTAGAGAGATTCGGGGTCAGGGTTGCGCCGCAAGGGCGAACCATTGAATGCGATAGCAACAGCTTGGGTTGCTATCGCCCAGCAGATCGATATTTGGAGCTCGCTGCTCAAGCGCAAAGGACGCATGAAAAGAGCAAACACAGGACGAGCGCGACCTAACAATGTTCACAGCTCGACGCTTAACGCTCTGCTCAAGCACAAAGGGCGCACAAAGGTGGCCCGTTCGATTCCGCGCGTCGGAAAATGTTTTTCGCTTTTAGTCAAATAATAGAGAAGTGTATCGAGAAACGCATCCCTAACTACTTACCTAAATTTTCCATTTTAACTCCTCGTCAGTTCGGTTTCCGACCAGCTTTTTCGACCACTCTTGCATTGCTAACTTTCACAGATAAGATGAATAAAGCTATTGATTCTGGTGAAATGGCTGGAACATTGTTGATTGACCTAACCGAAACTTGTGACTCCCTTAACCACAGCATGCTGGAAACCAAACTCGCGTCTGCTGGTATATTTGGACATGCCCTTACGCTCATTAATAGTTACCTTTGTAATAGACAACAGGCTGTTTACGTTCGCTCTACATTATCAAATTTCTTGACTACTAATCAAGGTGTCCCTTGATTATTTATTTACATGAATTCAGTGGCAAACTCTTGAACCTTTCTCTATGCGGATGACACTACCGTGCTAGCCACTGACAAATCCATTCACTCTTTGACGCTGAAAGTGCAAAACGATCTAATTAACATTCCAAACTGGTGTCGTATTAACTCCCTCAGTGTTAACCCTACGAAAACTAAGTTCATGATATTTCACTCAACTAATAAAGCTCTTCCCTCCCAAGTTCCTATTAAACACAATGACATACTCATTACTCCTGACACTCAATGCTCTTTCTTAGGAGTCATTCTCGACTCCAACCTAAAATACTCTAAACAAGTCACGCAATTACGCAAGGCACTAACATTGGGTATTAGAGTTTTAATCAGAGCACGGAACTATTTTAGCACTTCGACTGTAATCAGGTTATGCGCTTTTATTGGCAATCATATCAATTATTGGATCGCCACATGGGGAAACACATACTTGTCTCCCTTTCAGCACAATCAAAACCAAGCCATTAGATTAATAACTTTCAGTTCATATCGCACTAGCGCGTCATCATTACTTCACAACTTTGAGATACTTCCTACTCCTAGGTTTGTTTAAATATCATCTTATCATCATGCTTTTTAAGTCACTGAACCATCTTGTACCATCAGGTGTGTTTTGTCCAGATGCTCTGTGTAACTTTAACCGAACTAGACGTGCGTCAAATGGAAATTTTTTACCACCTGCCATCCGTACTACTTTTGGTCGCAGCACTGCCTGCTTCTCAGCCTTCTCATCATTATGGAATTCATTCCCATCTCGCATCAAACAATGTTCTACGATTGGTTTATTTAAAAAACAATTGTATTCTTATTTGCCTAACTACTACATGCATATTTTTCTTCCTGTAATAATGTTGATGCCACTTTCTCTTCCTTTCCCTGTACCCGAGTCATTGTTAGTTTATCTATTCACTCCTTTTTCTGCTTTGTCACTGCTGCTGCTATTTAAGGTACGAGGCCAAGTGGAAAAAGCGACTTTTTTTTCAAAATGTCATTTTTTGTCATGTTAAACGCGCAATTTATTCCCCTTCATTTCGCTGCAAAAGGTTTCTGTCTATGCAGATTTTTTTCAAAAGATGCAAGGAAAAATGTGAGACCACCCATCACCTATGAAACAGAAACTGAAAGTGCCGGTTTTGTGCGAATTATAAGATTAACTTGATGTGTAGTGTTTTGTTGGTTATTTAGCATGATATCAAGTGTGAACATGTAATAATGCCTTAAAAGCATCGTCAACACATAATTTTTTCTCGTAAAAGTCATAAACCAAACCACCAGGTAGCACGCGTAACGTGCTACATGTGTTGATCACGCTCAAGGACGTGAGCCTGTAAACCATCAAATTTGCTTTGTCTGACGCTGTGTGTCATTTCAATAGGGTAAACAAAAGCACATGCGGATCGATCACGGCCGCTACACTACAAAAGCTTGCCTCACAAATTATCCGCACCGCAGCGCGAAAGCGTCCCTTCATGGCCCTTATTGCTGCAATACAAGCTAGAAAAACAAAATTGAGAGTTGCCGCTCGAGCAAAGGCGCTCGATAGGAAGCTCTACGATGGAACTGGCAACAAATATTGAGAATTTGAGCGCTCTTCATCACCTGTTTCAGAAGTTTTTTGTTGGTTTTCTCAGAACTTACATGTCTGGTATTTTTCCGTACGCGAACAGCCGTGACACTTTTGCTAACAAACATTTTTCATTAAAATTTGGCACACTTCCTTATCGCATTAGTAGGCGTGCAGCGAACCTCAGTAAGCAAAATCGTGCCACAAGGTTTAGTTTGGCTGTCTGTTATACGAAGGTGGCTATTTTTGGTTATTTTATCTCTGTGTTTTAAATATTCATCAGATCTCATTTGTTTTGGTTCATTGCGCAGGGCGCAGCCATGGCCGTGTAAAAAAAATGAAAAAACTTTTTCAATCAGCGGAATTTGAGTTAGGAGTGCTCGTGTGAGGCACACTTTCAATGGCATGTTTAATTACGAAAAATTAACAAAATGTAGGACTTGCCTTAAAATGATCACGTGTTAATAAAAGCATGTGCTGCATATTGTAGGCTAAAAATGTCTAGTGATTATCGCTTTAAAAAAAATTGGCCTCATACCTTAAGTAATTGTTGTTATACAATTTTAAACACGAGGCCCCCCTGCAGCCTTGTGCATTCGGACCTCCTCCTGTATTTTTTTTTACCCGGTACGATGTTTCCTTCTCTGTGCTAATAACTGAAACTTAAAGGCAAAGACGGCACAAGCCTGACGAGCGCGGACAGAAGGAACACAGGCGCTCTGTTCCTTCTGTGCGTGCGCGTCAAGTTTGAGCAGTTTTCGCCTTATAGCTCGAGATGAAACAAATGCCACGCTAAATCAGAAACCAAAATTTGAATAGCGGCAGTGGGAGACGTTGTCACAATGAAAACTACAGGGGCAGAGCTTCACCTATAAACAGATCTGCCCCAACCAAAGCGAAAAATTTATCAGCAGTGTTCTTTTATTGCAGTTCATACCACCAGCAAGACGACGCAATACAGCAGTCAATGTTTAATTTTGCCATCAGCATAGGGGGCAGTGTTGCTAAGATTCCAGGTTTAGGAACTTGGCACATATTTGAGGATGCCAAGGATTGTGCCTAGTCCTTGCCATCCCCAATTGTAATGATGAAGAAATGCCTATCTAAAAATGACTGGTCTGAAGTTATATCATGCAATGACCCTCGGCAAGCTTTCTCCCTGTTCTTAGCTACGCTTCCATCGTATTTAGACTCCCACACTCGCAAACAAAAATTCAGAAAAAAGATAGCATCGCCACAGAAGCCTTGGCTTACAGAAGGCCTTCTGAAAGCTATGCGGTCTCGAGAAGACATGTCTAAACAAAAAATCAACCTTTCAATACTTGCGCGTTTTAAGAAATTTTCTAACACGCTTTCCGCTCAGTTGAGGAGTGCGACTATAGAAGAAATGGGAAATCATGAACACGCTATATCGAGAATTGTTCTTGAAAACGTAGTTTACTCTATTTCTCCGATGCCTTTTGCGATGCTTTCTTTAATAGTGCCTCATGTAGCGAAATGTCCTTGATTCGCCTACCTCATTCATTCTTCCTTTTCCCGACTGATGAAGTTATTTCGACAGTCAGGGCCCTTAAGGCCACTGGTGCTGGCCTTGATAATATATTAAAATCATTGCAGAACACATTGCTCACGCTCTTTCACCTATCATCAACCTCGTTTTTAAGCCTGGTGTTTTTCCTCGTGAACGTGGTCGCGTCATACCTGTTTCCAAGAGAGGCGATCGTACACTATTACAGAATTATAGACCCATTTGCATTCTCCCATTTTTGAGTAGAATTGTTGAGAGGATAACCGGAAAGCGTCTTACAAATTATTTAAATAAATTCAGTATTCTTTCAGTTTGGCTTTCGCTCCGGCTTTTCAACGCTTACAGATTACCTTAAAAAGGCGAAAAAGATCAAGGTGAATCTGCAGCATCCGTATTCATAGCATTCGACACTATTAATCACCCCATTCTTTTTGCAAAACTCGAAGCTCCTTATCCGCAGGAAAGAAAGCAAACCGCTTTTTATTCTAAAGAAGCATAGGTCCCCTCTTATTGCGGTTCATACCACAAACAAGATGAGACAAATTATCTCTCCAACCCCTTAATTTATATTAATGACTTTGCCGACTAGCCTATCCTCATCTGAATGCGGCGTTCTTTAATTCTAACCGCTGCATACCTGCGCTAAGAATGAAGATCATTTGAAAATATCTACGTGGTGTGAAAATAACAAGCTGCAAATTAAGACCGCTTTCGTAATCAGCGTTCCTTTAGTCGTACTGAAAACATTTCTATCAAAAGTCACATTGATCGCCACCTTAAATTTCATCTTGATGTGTTCAACGAAAAAGAAAAAAAAATCGGCGTTGTCATCAAAGCCTTTCCTACTCTTTATTATGCTTTCGTTCATTCTCATCTTAACTACAACATTGAATCATGGGGCAACACTTTAAATAGCCAACTGACGTCACTGCAAGCCATTCAAAACCGAGCCATTCATCTAATAACATTTTCGTCATATGCCAATCAGCCATGATATTTTAAGTGTGTCTAATCTGAATAAATTTAATCTCGCCATTTTGGTTTATAGGGCACTACAAAATCGTATTTCGACTCCCACACTCGCAAACAAAAGTTCAGAAAAAAGATAGCACAGAAGGCCTTCTGAAAGCTATGCGGTCTCGAGGAGACATGTCTGAAAAAAAAAATCAACCTTTCAATACTTGCGCGTTTTAAGAAATTCCAAAGCCTTTTCTACTCTTTATTATGCTTTCGCACAAACCCCCTTTAAAGTTACTATAGGTATCGTTCCGAACTTAAACACTTTCTGTTAGATTCGTCTAACTCCGGTTCTTGACTGCTCTAGTTCTTTTTTTTCCCATAGATTTTAGTTTTTTTTTTATTTTCCTTCATCTTGCTATGATTTACAATATTTGCTTATTGTATTCTGTTTATTTGTGTGTTTCAATACGTTGTGTTTACTGTTTATACTTTTTTAACAAAGCCACATTCATTCACTTGTTCAATGCTTTTTGTTAAAGGTCTTTGTGGGTTTGTTTCATTATCAAGTCTCCATATTGCCAGTTTGACTATATTATTCAATGCACAGGAGGTCCCACTTCAGTTTGTCACCTCCTTCTGTACATTCTTATGATGCATTTCGTCTTTCGCTTGTAAATTTTGTAATATTTGCTGTGGTGTGTTTCTGCTGCTTTGCTGCCAGGGTCTCCAGAATAAACCAAACGTTTATTGTGGAGAAATTTTCAAAAAAAAAGTATGTACATGCCGCTCCGGGATTTCGATAACTGCCGATGTGAGGCGGCGGTATCTGTAGCGAAAAAAAAAGAAACGGCGGCTAAGTCCGTCACCGCGTCAGCCGGGGCGACCGCTTAAAGGCCAAACCACGGTACGGCCGCACGCCCGCCTCCGCTCCTTTTTTCGCGTTCCGTTCCGGTTTTCGGCCGGACAGAAGGCGGCAGCAACTTTTCAGTTCGGTCGGACGGAGCGAGCCCGCTCGCTTTCTCGATCGCTGACTGGCTGAGAAAAAAAACGGTGGCCTCTGACGTCATCACGCCTGCCCGTCTGCCCGTCGTGAAAAAACATGGCGCCCGGCTGACGCGATCAAGCTGGTAGCGAAGCCTTGTCGGCAGCCGCGTAAAATAAGCTTATTTAAACGTTATTGTTATTACCACTAGAGTTAATCAGCATCCGCGGAGACATTAATCGAAAGGCACCAAGCCGGCGCAGCCTTCCTGCCCTCATCAGTGGCTGCGATCGCCTACGGAACCCGACGGAGAGTGTTGTGTTTACGCGAGTATCGGAGGCCAACCGATTTCGTGTGTTTCGTGCCACCGTTCGCTTTGCTTTTGGAAATAGAAAGTCATCATGTGCAGGTGTAATCTGCGTATGATACATGCTCATCGTACAAAAACGTCAGAAGTATTGGATCGCCGCAAACAGCGTATGCGATTTGTATGTGATCCGTGTTCGGGGTTCGTTCTAGTGATACTGGTGCTTTGGGTGAACGGCCAGTCGTGTGTGAAGTACGGATTGGCGATAAGTTTTATTGCCTCTTTATCGCCGTCATTCGACACGTTCTGCTGCGTGTGTGCAGCTTTGCCGCTGGCGATGCGCTGTGGGGACCGCGTCGCGTCCTAAGTGTTCGATCGTGTCCCCAGTTGACGAAGTTTGCTCACGATTCACGAAATACCAGTTGGGGTATGAGCCTGCGATGTGCTGCAGTGGTGTTAGACGCAAAAGTGTTCTTTGCGGCATGTGTGTTCTCTGAAGTTGGCTGTACATGTGCGCTGTCTGTGGTGTTTTGTTGTGTATATCAGTCGTCTCGATACAGAAATTCCATCAAACTTGAATTTGCTGTTTAGCTCGCATATAGCTTGTTTCAAGTTCTTTCAGTGCTTTCAAAGTTCTGTTTTTATACAGCTCTGTATTTATATATGCCCGAGAATGCTGGAGTTATGAATGACAGGTTGAGGTAGCCTTCATGTGTATTGTGTGGAAATAATACCAACAGAAAATTTCAGATAAGGCAAGTCGCGATGCGAACGACTTCTTGGTGGTCCCCAGCCACAGAGACTGCTTATCGATAGTCATGTAGAGGAAAATTGCTTCAATTCTCTACAAATTTCCATTTTATAATCGAAAGCTATATGCTTGTAAGAGGAACTAAAGTATAACTCTAACCAAAATTGTGTGTTCAGTATAAAATCTGTTGACATATAACTGGCACAATAACTTGTATCAAACTTTGATGCCAGTTTGCCCTCATTGGCTAGCTACGGTCATGTTACAAAAGCTGGCTGAGTTGCCCAAATCAGAGCTTTCCAGTACCTTGCACATTTGCCTTTGCTCATTCTATCGTTGGTGGCATACCTTTTTGCCATAAATCTTTAATTTAATGCAAACAAAATTGACCTGTATTAACCAAATGGTTTCCCTGGAGGCTCCTTCAGGTACTCTTTGATCACCAATTTTGTCTACACCTGGTGCTGGATGTGTCCTAAAACGACTCGTAGTAGCAAAATATTCCCATGAGCTATTTCGCGCGGTCACTGATTGGCTGAGAAAGGGGCATTGACGTTATGACATCTTCAGGTTTGCACGATGTGAAACACGGCACACACATGAAGCGACAAAGTTTGAGCTGAGGCCTAGTCGCCAGCTGCATAAAAGTTTATTTGGATGTTATTGTGATTAGTACGAGAGTTAATCAGCATCTGTGGAAATATTCGTTGAAAGGCAGCAAGGCAGTGCTAGCTGTTTGATATAATCAATGTGTGTGATCACTAGAGGCCGGATTTTTAGGCACTAAAAATCGAGTTTTAGGCACCAAAAATAGGCAGGCAAAACAGAGTTTTAGGCCCCCGAAATCGTAAATATAGGCACAATAAATTTTTACAAAAAATCAAATTTTCACAGCAAGACGTGCGCGACCTGTGTTTACGACAAGAAAGCAAACAAATGTTACAGTTTATGATGGCACAAAGGCGTTAATAGTTTAACATAACTGTGCAATTGTCCTTCCCGCACGGTTTGCAGAACACGGACTCTCCTTTTATTGTCCAGCATAGTGAGTTAAGTGTCCACCGTCGAATAAACATGCTCCTGGGTCTGTTTCTTTTCGGCGTGGCTGAGAAAGGGAGCACAGGATCCTATAGCCAGACCGCTAAAAGGCCAGATCTTAAAGGTCTGTTAGCCTCGTATTGGCTGGGTCTAATCGCGCAGGGTCAATTTCTCCTCTTTGTGTGAACTCCATAAAGGGCCCCTTACCAGGTTTCAGCGTTTCTAGCTAGAAGTGTAATCCATGTACTGCGCACTAACGATCACGTGTGACAAGATTTGCACGCTACGCACCCCGGAAAGAGGTGAAATGTCAGCCTGAACGCCGCTTGCCCTTAATCTCACGGGCGCACGCACCAATATGAAGGAGGTGACGTACAATATGGAATGGCCCTGTGTACGTCACAAGTGTTCGTGACACTGCGAGAATTATTCGAGGTGGCATGTGTAATTTGTGCAATCTGTTGCTTGAATAGAAAGAATGAAAGTTGATAGAAATATTAAAACATACAAACGGAATGTGTGCGCGTTTTTATTTATTTTTTTTTCTTCAAATCGAGCTCGATGCAAGACTTAGCTGCCTCCATTTCGTTTGTGCTTGTGCTCTCGCCGTTCTCGCGTCATGCCGGCGCCAGCCCTGGCAACGCTTATTATGTTTTGGTGCTTCGTCCTTACAGCAGTTCAAGCGGTGCGACGCACTGTGTCGTGGTGAGGCTACGTGATCCATGCCAGCATCTCCAAACGCTTAGAGGGATCCATCTCACAGAAACAGGCAGTACACTAGAGAGAATGCCGAAACGATACAACACCGTTTGTGTGCATGACATGGCTTGGGCATGTCATGTGCACACTGTGTAACCTTGCGTGCGCATGACGTGTTGACGCGTCTGCGTCGTGTGATCTTCCGGCTCCAAGTTGCTCCGATACCGAAGAGGTCAGGGAAGGAATTTCGCTTGCGAGTGGCAAAGGTTTCAAGCTCACCTACCGGCATCATGCTTTCGCGGCTCGTAATGAACCAATTAAAAAGTTATTATGATACAAAGCTCTTCATTGGGCACGCAAACACTTCCAGAGTTTAACTAAAATTTCTCATGTGACCTGGTGAAGCGCCCTTTAAGAAGTAAATTACAAACGAAACAGAAGCCATGTGCACATCTGATTTTTTTTACCTACACTCTACTTTCCCCTGACGGTACTCCATGGTTTCGCATTCGTTGTCCATCTTCCTGCTGCTGCACACAGGCATCTCCTGTTCCCTGCCCTCCACCACACCCAGGTCTTCAAAGAGGTGCTTCAATTCCTTGGGAACACTGGACTGGAAAACCGGCTGTAAAAGCCACCCGTCACGTCCTCTGCCATGGACGCCACCCTCCTCTTCTTTCCGTGTCCTCTTCCCACCTTTATTTTTCTCTCCCCATTCCACTGTACACGCTGGGACGTGCTCCCATTTAGGCTTGCAGAAATGGCGTCTTTTCCTCTCCCCCTGCTCCAACCGTTCGCGCCATGTCAGTGCGGTGGGATAAGGTGGCCGGCACGTCCCATTTTACTGCTGCTAGCGGTTGCTTTCCAGAAGTTTGTTGAACTAGGAAACTAGGTTGTTGCACCCCATAGAGTTCCGAAATGTCAATTTTGCCCGGTACCATGAATTACGGTCTCAAACTGTACTCGAAAGCAAAATTTGAGGCTAAATAGCGTTCATATAGGCACAAATCTTGAAAATAGGCATTGTTAGGCACTTGTGGACATTTAGGCACAAACCCCAAAAATAGGCATTTATAGGCACTATAAAAACACTATAAAAGCCCTTCTTGACCCCTAATTCATGCTCATATATCAAAGTGGCACGATAGGAACGCAAGGAACAAAATAGGCATTTGCCTAAAATCTGGTCTCTAGTGATCACCAATGGAAAGGCACGAAGTGTGCTGTGTAGGTGAGCGTCACGCGCTGTCGATTGTGTGTGTTTCATGCGTTCGTTAATTTGTCAGGTAATCCCATACAGGTGTAATCTGCATATAACACACACTCATTATGCATTCAGCATATGCCATTTTTGTGAGTTCTGTGTCCAGAGTACACAGTGAAATGCATACCTGTATGTCGGTACTTTCAGTAACCGGCAAGGTCTAGAGTGATGATACACTCAGTGGCTATAAGTTTCATTGCCTCTTCATCACCATCATGCATGTCCTATTGTGTCTGAGCTATTTTGCCTTTTCTTGTGCTCTGTGGTGCCCGCGTAGCTTTCGAGCAATCGATGGTGTCCTTTGACGTGTACCTGTAGTGTGTTGCAGTGGTTCTGGGTGCTGTTTTATGTGTTGTGCATCGTGCAATGTGTGTTACTAATTTAACCATGCAGGCAATCAGTCATTTGTTCCTGTCTGTCAGACTATAAAAGCTGGATTTATCTGCTTCTCACACGTACTGTCTGTTCGAAGAATTATTTACTTGTGCAGTTCCTCAGGTACAGTCGCGGTCAATATGAGTTGCAACACGCTGGCTGTGGTTAAAGTGACCCCCACGCCTGAGCAATAGCACCGACAAACGTTAAATTGGTTCAGGAAGTACCGTGAATTCAGAGAGTTTTATTCACCAATTTTTTTCTACATAGGTGCCAGTTTGCAGTGTTGGCGCCATCTTGAGTAGAGACATCGTGTTGAAACTCATATTGAGCGCGACTGTAGATCTTTTGGTGAGGTGCATCTACAAAGTGGCTTAATTTGCGTGTGCTGGCAGGTCTCGACACTACCCATAGGAATGTTTTTAATGTGAATCCTGGGCGGCCTTCATTTTTGTTACGTGGACGTCAGTTTGAACCGGACGATATCCATGTGTATGGTTTTGTGTTCAGACCCAAATGGTTTGCGTGCTAAAGAATCATAACTGCTCGTTTCTTGCACATGCCTAAATGTGCAGGTTTTTAGTGCAGGCATTTGTGAGAGCAGATGACAAGTGAACACATATTTGGTGAGGACTGTGAAATTAATTTTAATGTTTTACATATCTTCATGTATTGGTAGAAAGCCATATGTGTGTAAGCATCCAAATAAGTCATTCAAATTGCCGGGCTACTTGGTGCACACTTGCTTGTTCTGAGAACACGGTAAGGTGTGTTTAGATAATCGCAGTCATAGGGGAGTCCAATCTAGATGGTCGTTTCATGAAAACGTTTCATTTTATACTGTCATTAGGTTCTGATTGTGAACAATGCAGCAGCTGAACCGGTAAAGTATAATGAAGTCTTTGTTGGACAAACGTGAGCCCAGCAAACCAACATATCATCTGAAGCTGCTATAATTTTTTTATGTATGCAGCTGTAGAAGTCAAGTTGTTCTGAAAACAGCTTTTCGTCACAGTCCTTTCTATATTACAGAATGAAAATAAAGTTGGTTGAATTTGCTTCACCTACTCACACTTGCGAGTACTCACTCACACTCATACTTGTATACACTCACTCACTCTTCATGTACTGGTACTAATTCATGCCTTTGGAACGAGTGTGACTGAGTGTACTCATGAGTGAGTATGCTGAGCTATGCTCCCAAGAAACGCGTTATAAATGAGAAAGCAGCCTGAACTGCTTATATGATGTATTTTTATGTATTTTCTTTGTTATGAGACATTTTAAAATCGCAGTGCAATTAAAGGAGGTCAATAACTTGATGCACTGAGGCATGTCTCATCACACTACAATCATTAACTAAAGACAAAGGTGATAGTTTCTGTTGCTGTTCGCCAGGTTAAACCAACAAACCCAGCTGACCATGACTTACCCGAATTTGCTGTGCTTTCATGCTATAAGTCAATAGAAAGAACTACTGATTGAGATCTTACAGGTTACATGTCACTCATATTTTGTTTACGTTGAATTATCTGGAGATAATGCCATGGCAGAATATTTCTGTGGCTGCACACTGTTTAGTGTGCAGCCACTATCATAATCAACAATGTATCTGTATGTATGTTGTGTTTCTTATCATTTGAATGCTATGTGTTTCTTTTTCAAAGTCGGTAATGTTCAGACCATGTATTATGTCCCACAAGCAATGTGTTTGGATTTGTAACACTGCAATTCCAAGCACTTTGTGCAGTCCAAATGTTGTTATTGTTGCTGAAACCCTCTTTCTGCAATGTCCTCAGGTGAAATGTTGGCAACGAATGAAGGAATAAATTAGTTAATAGTGCATGGGTAATGTGGCTTCATAAAATGCACTATATTGCAATTCTACTAATTCAGTGAAGCACATGCAGATAGTTGTGCTAGTTTGGCTGACACAACAGGACCGAATAATTCCCCTTGAGGGCATTAATGCATAGTGTAGCAAGGGGGGGGGGAAATGTAAGCTCCATCTTTATCTCAGTGCCTCAGGTATGTGAAAATGGAACCACACTTATGCTACCTGATCTAGGAGCAACAATCCATGTGGACCTCATCCTATGTCATATGAACCCATACTTCCACACAAAATAGCAACAAGCCTGAGCAGCCGCCCTGCGCAGAAGACAGTAGGATGCAAACACCCAACTTACTGATACGGTCTCATCTCCCTGTAAGCGAGACAGCAACTCCTACTACCAGTGCACACAGCGTCTGCCAAGAGCAGCCTTGCACCACCCAGTTTAGGAGCAATTACAGGGCATATGTACTAGCAAAAGCAAATAATTATACAAACAAAAAGGGGAATAACTTATAAGGTAAATACGTAAGCAAAATACAAATAATTAATATATACTTGTACAAAAAAAATAGTATTACTACATATAACATCATACTCGTACGTATAAAAAAAAGAGAAGACAACGGCATCGTAGCTTATGCTTGGTGAAAATGTGAAAATATAATGCAGTGCAATTTAAAAATTTTAATAATATTTGTAATTGTAAAAACCATCTATTTAGAGTGGTACTTCTTGAATGTGTGGATTTCAGTTTGTTATTGGTCGTATGCATTAAGCGTGGTTGGACATAATAATTTGGTTGGCTGTGATAATTATCAGAATATTTTATTCAGACACAGTTCTGCAATAATGTGTGTAGTACGTTAAACAGTTCAGGAACAGACGAGAGATTTTACATGATGTGCGATTCAAGTTGTGTTGTGGAGAAAAAGACCAAATTTACCCCTAAGCGATTTTTCCTGGTGAAGCAATTTTAGGTCCTGCACGTGCTTCTTTGCTCACTCTCAGTGCCCATGGGGGGTATCCTCACTTCATTGTGTAGTTGAGTAGTGACTAGGTGATTATAGAAGAGGCCCAGCTTGCAGGTTCACACAGAACATATCGTGCAGGAGTCTTAAAGTGTCACTCGAGAAAGGAGAGGTTGTTTTGTTATGAAAATGAAGAAGTGTAACAAATGTTTTCTCAATTTTTCTGCCTACCTTGGCTTAGGTGCTAATCGAGCAATGAACGCACTGTTTGCTGATTGCAAGGATTTTTGATGAACCATGTTGATAATGCAAATATTGCACTTTATAAGTAAAGACTAATGCATGCACGCAAGATGCATAGATGCAACGACTATACATTCACTGCATGTATACATTACTATGATCAGCTGGCACAGCACAACGTTCTGTCTTATTTCTTCCCTTGCATCTTATGAGCCTACTCTTATCTCACAGTATTCAGCTTTCAATGAATGATAGTAGGGGGAATTTTAAGGGCTTGTTTTTTTCTTCGAGTTACTGTTGAGCTGAGTTACTTGATTCGAGTGGGCATTCAGATGAAATGCAGGTACCACTCACCTATTTGTGTTATCTGGACCATGCTCTTTTCATATCATAAAACATAGCTCAATATGAGCTACCCTAGTTGATGATACTACTTATACAACTTTGCATGTGCCAGTAGCTTAGGTAGAGCTTGCTATATATAGTTCAGTGAGAGTGATCAAATCAGAATACACACATGGGTGTTGTTGACAGCTACTAGTCATTAGTCAATCATTTTTGGATGTTACCATTGCTAACAGCAGGATCATACATATTACACCACTGCTTATTTGTTGTGCACTTTGATAATATACTATGTGTTGTTTAATTGTTGTATGAAGTATGGTTAAGTATATTAAAGGGACAGGAGAATGACCATTGAGACTAGCAACAAGAAATATAAGTATTAAGTTCACTGCAAACAATTTGTGTTGTCATCAATATGAATATTCGCCTTCATGTAAGCACCCTATTCTTGAAAACATCTGACTAGCAGCTGTGTGCAACAATCATTAGATAAGTTCTAAGGAACTTCATGCATGCACTACGTTCACTTAATGCGTCAAGCTTACCACTTGTGTAGAATATTTTTAGGTACAGTAAGAACTTCATGCATGCTGGATACATTTTGTGTTTCTGGTATAGTGAACTTCTATTTTGTTCAGAAAACTTAAAAGTTGCAAGAACGAAATTTCCACGAGGTTGTTGTTTTCTGCTGCAATTTCTCCATGTGTTTTTATATATGAAAGAAAATAAGACAGCAATAGAAGAGAGAAAGAGATAACAATATGTGGGCACCTAATGGTGGCTAGTAGCCCATGAGCCTGAGGGCACTTTCAGCCAGTGGGATGGCCCAAAGTTGCTCTTTCCAGGCTGGTCTGAGCAGCACAGACTCCCACTACTCACCAATACTCATTATGTGGCCCTTTTGGGTGAATTGAGGGCAAGCCATAGAATGCATGGTTAGTCTATGTGTTTCTTACATTCTTCACATTTGTCTAAATAATGGCCTGGGTGGCAGCAGTAATAAGCCACCATGTTCGAGCATTATTGGTTTAAAGGAGGCACCAGGTCACCACTTCCTGCGTAGTAATTTTCAGATGCGCAGGGGTATATACTGGGCTCTTCCCAGACTGTTATGATTATAGATCTCCCTGTACCCAACTGTGCAGTTTCCTCTTGACCCAGAAGAGCACCCGAGTCACCCGTTACGTAATATCGCTGAAGCCTTAGCATGAGCCGCCTCATTTCTGGTAAGATGCCCAATCATTGAGACAGAATTGGCTGTTTTTTCAGTGAGATGCACCCCTGGTGAAGTTGCAGAGTGGGGGTTTGGAGTCACTGATTAAATATTTGACACAACCTTAACGAAAAGTATTGAAGAAACAAAACAGGCACTCACCTTGTTCAAAGAAAAACAAACATATATTAACATTCCAGGGTCGCTACGGGTACGATGAAGAGGGTGTAAGAGGGCGTGACTATTTATGTGTTGGGTGGTGCAGAGTGCGCATGTATATCTCGGGGAGATTACCCCGCGGCCAGTTGATTGTGTACAGATTCTAAAAGTACCTTGTCAATAGGCGCTTCTCTGTCTCGATTATTCCTGCAGAATCCCATTTGATCATGTGGTTAGTGTTCAATTGATGATCTGCCAAGGCATTCAAGGTTGCATTGTCTTTCCTGACATCATTCTGGTGCTGCTGGATTCCTCTTTTAAAATTTCCAGTTTCACCTACGTAGGATAATGAAAACGAGTATATAATGAAGCCAAGGAAAGTATAGGAGGCTTAAACTGTACTGTGTTAAGTGTATAATTGTGAGATAGATGTGAATGACGTAAAAGGGACGAAAAGACAACTTGCCCCCGGCTGGTACCAAACCTGCCACCTTCAGATAATGCGTCAGATGCTCTACCAATTGAGCTACGGTGGAGCATCACATCATTTGAAGGTTGCAGGTTTGGTGCCTGTCGGTGGAAATAGGCTGTTCGTCCACTTTGCTTTATTCACATCTATATCACTATTACTATGATACACTTAAAACAGTGCAATTAACATCCCCCATACCTTCGTTGGCTTCATTATCTGCTGGTTTTCATTAAGGTTCTGTCGAACAAAAAATAAAAAGAGCCCTCAAAATTTCCGTCTTTCATTGATGGCATATTTGGCTTATGTGGAAACCAATGCAATGGGCACTTTGTCGTCTCCTTAGGTGTTTTCAGCTCACACTGAACCTCCCACTTTGGGATCAACATCTGTTACAATGGGCACATTGCAAAGAGCTATGTACAGAGGAGATGGAAAGAAATGTGAACAGTGCAGTGCGCTGTTTTAATCACGCTCTGACCTTGGTGGCAAAAAAATGATGCTAGAATGGCTCTTTGATTGTATCATGGATGACTCTAGGTGCTTTTTATTACCATCCAGGTAACAACCACTTGAAAGGTAATGGGAAACAGCAGGGAATGTAGATGCTGCATTGTTCACGTTTCTTTACATCCCCACTGTCGTATCATTGCTGTCTTTGCTTGTGTCATTTGGGGTGAATCTTTCTAGGTAAAGGGAGTATCTAAAGATGTTTTCATACATTACAAGAATGTTTGCCGTTGTGCTTTATCACACTGTGTAGTTTGTTATGTCAAGTTTATTGAGTACGTGTATGCCCATACGTCTCTGTGTGAGTTGTAATATTGCACTTTATATAGTGATCTCCCCTGACATTTGGAGTTTGGCAGGGTGTTGCATCCAGAACATGATAATGAAGGCGTGCACTAGGCATACCAATTAAGTTGGCCTCCTTTAAGGCGGAATGACGACTGGATATCCTTTAGACAATAAAGCCTCATTTCTTCGGTATACAGTTCAGCCTTATGTATGGTGTATTACAGTTTCTTCTATCTGACCATTGCTGTCACCTGTTACCCACAGCATGATGTCTTCAGCTTGCCGGCCATGCCATAACGCTTTGATGCTATTCAGTTCTGCCAATAGACATAACATAGCTACATTAGGCACAAGTGGAGATGGGACCAATCCCCAAGGTGTTCACCACTTTTGAGTTCTATGTCATCTGATCTGATTTCGCTTGTTATGATTATCATTATGTGATACACATGAGTACTATTACATACATGTATGTTTAGCTTTTGTAGCTTCTCTAAAGTAGTCTTCTGTGTGATGTTGTCAAAGGTCATCACGAGACCCATTTTAAGGATTCCTTTGGTATCCAACATACGGGATCACACGTCCATTTTTTAGCGTTCAATTTGTAGCATTATGTTGTGTGCGGAATGTTATAGCCTGAACGTGATCATAGTATGCAGGAACAGGTTTCTGCCATCAGTGTCCTGTCAAGCTACATATATAGCTTTTACCTTCATATGACCATTTTAGCATGTCAATAAAATAACATTGATGTGATTTGAATGTACTTGATCATGTGAACATTACATGATAAGTAAGCTTGCCTGTGCACGAGGTTAATGAAATGAGCCCGTAATTATGTAGCTGAACCTCTCTGCTTGACTTTGGGATTGTTACCACCTGTGCAGTTACCACTGATGTAGGCAGCTGTCTTGCTCGCCAGCATTCGATCAGATACCTGGGGGGAAGCCATGATAGAATAATCACAAAGGTTTTGCCACATCTTAATGATACTGGTGGGGCTGTGCATGGTTTACATGGAGAGCCTAAGCTGCACCCTAGCTACCGTATTTACACGAATATAGGTCTACCCATTTTTTCAAATTTGACAATCCAATCTTGGCGGGTCGACTTAGAATCAAAACCAAAACTGGTGCTTTTTTTTATTTTTTTATTTATTTATTTTTTTTTTGCCGAGCGATTTTTTTTTTTGGGGGGGGGGTTGACCTACATTGGAGTCGACTTACATTCGTGTAAATACGGTATCCTCCCCTCAGTTATTGGGCTGTCTAGGTCCCAGTTTTTTTTTCCCCAGCTCTACGGGTTCTTCTCCCTTGGTTGTGAGACCTAAATATCACGACTGTATTTCTTTTAATGTCGTCCTCAATATGTGATAGCTGCAAACAAGAAAAAATATCTCCTGTATTCATGTATTTTTTCGGGGCAGAGTAAGAAAAGAACACAGCTGGAAAGAGAACACAATTTAGGCATGTGAGTGTTTGTTTTCATTGCATTTTGTGACGGTGCCAACCGTGGCAGGGGTCCGCCGTTAGTTTATGGCAGGGGTCGGCAGCCTTTTGAGGCGGAGGGCCGAATTTCTTGAAGCCGAAAGGGCGGGGTGGGGGGTTGGGGGGGCACGTCAAGGGAAACAATTAGGCGAATTGAGAAAAATGTAAAAAAAAAACTGGAATTGAAATATAGAAATGATGTTTATTTGCAGCACAAACGTCAAAAAGTTGCAATTTACAAACAAAGCTTAGAATTATCAAAGGTGCAATGTTGGCCTTCAAATAAAAGATGACAAGGGGACGGGGTAAAGTTCGGACGTCGTGCGGGGGGGCCGCATTATACCGCTCCGCGGGCCGCAGGTTGCCGACCCTTGGTTTATGCCACCGTCGCTGGTACCGCCACTACGCACTTCGATGACATGAAGAGCACGCGGGGGCGCCCGCGACGTTGCTCTAAAACAGTAGTGTTTCTCAGGGGCCTAATAAAGTTCTGTGTCTGTCTGTCTCGACCTACACGTCTGTACCTCACGATTGATGCCCTGATCGTCGTCAGCGCGCCGCGCTATTGCCGCGCGACAGGCTCCCTACCTGAATCATCGAGTTCAAGACGTGTACGGAACGCCGTGTTCTTGCAAGTTGAAGCGCAGGCATCACTTTCAAGCATTGCGATGTCACGCCGGGCGTAAACTAGCGCAGATGGGCTGACTGCATGCCACTAGATGCGGCAGCATAACTGAATATCAACAATCGCGCAGGTTAAAGCCCCCTCAGCAGCGTTCTGGGCGTCCGTGAGCGCGACCATGCAACTCGTACCGCTGTAGAACAGAACGTAACTGTGCAAATGCTTCGTTTACGCCACAATACGGGTAATTGAACCCACAGGGCAAAAGTATACGTTTGTGTCGTCTGCTGGTGATAGCCGCCGACAACCAACAGCTCTGCTACGCCGAACGGTTGCCAGCACTTCGCGAACATCGCGTCGGCCAATCAGCGTGCGCATGCATTCCGTTCCGTGCGGCCTGGTGCGGCGCCACCGTGCATAGCCTCCGTCTCCAAACCGCCCGAAAGGCGGAACGGAACAGAAAAACGGAGCGGAGGCGGGCATGCGGCCGTACCGTGGTAGGGCCTTAAACCGCGTCAGCCGGGGCGGCCGCTTAAACCGCGTCTGCCGGGGCGGCCGTCCGGCGGCAAAGTCCAAAACCGCGTCAGCCGGGGCGGCCGCTTAAACCGAAGAAAAAACGCGCGCTTAAGCCAGGGGCGAGCGCTTGCCGGGGCCAAAGAAAAAAGGGGAAAAAAACGCCCGCGCTTAAGCCCGTGTGTGTGTCCCACGCTCTCCGACTCTGCGTTGCGTCGGTCACCTATCCAGTGAAAAAAACAGCAAAGTCCAGAACCACGTCTGCATGGGCGGCGGAAAAAACGGCAAAGTCCAAAACCGCGTCAGCCGGGGCGGCGACAAAACAAAAAAGCGCGTCAGCCGGGGCGCGCATATTGAGGATCTAGTGGATGCAGAGCTAGCAACCAGGCCTGCACGCGGATTGGCTGCTTTCAAACGCGACGCTCTGATGTCATACCATAGCAACGGAGGTGGAGGACAACTACAACCGACCGCGCCGCTGTTTCGTACCCCAATTTTTTCTGCGGGCTGTTCGCTGTGGTGCTGTGCTGGTGGTGTTGTCTTCTCTGGTGTTGTGTTGTCTTACGCGTGCGCGCTGTGTAAACATAGGTGTAAACACGGTAAACATTACGCCGAAATGACTGCATATGTGGGTCATCGCGCGGCGCGCCGGCACGGCCCATCGCTTTGCTCGCGCATATCGTGAACGTGGGATGCCGGATGAAGTGAAGTGCTGTGCTGCTGGTGCTGTCTTCTCTGGTGTTGTGTTGTGTTACGCGTGCGCGCTGTGTAAACATAGGTGTAAACACGGTAAACATTACGACGAAATGACTGCATATGTGGGTCATCGCGCGGCGCGCCGGCACGGCCCATCGCTTTGCTCGCGCATATCGCGAACGTGGTATGCCGCATGAAGTAAAAGACGATTTCATCGAGACCACTGAGGAAGGAAGTCTGCGGCAGACGGCGCGGCGAAGAATGTGAACCATCGATTGTGGACTCAGCCTAACAGTACGACGCGTGGTCCCAAAGGTATGTGAAAGTGTGTTTAATTAAGCAACAATAAGCCCACATTGCCTGCTCGCGCTGTTGCGCCGGCCCAGTAATTTGTTTGATTCTGTTCTGTTGCTGCGCAGGGCAGCGGTTCTGCCCCATGTCTCTTGCCCCAATATATAATATTAATTTCGTGACTGGATTTTGTTTCCGTGTTCTCCTTGTATTTTGCTTTTGTTACCTCGTAATTCTAGTCTTGAGCACGATGACGCCGCGGTTTGTGTCGTTTTACGTTGTTAATAACATTTGCCTTGTAGCGTCCTCCTCAATCTTGGTCGCTTGGTGCAATCGCCGTAACACTTATGTGACTTTCCAAGAAAGCATGTTTGATTGTGACGGGTACAGCTGTGAAGAGAACTGTTAGTGCCAGCAGTGTTTGCAGACTCGCGCGTTTGTTGTTTCCAAAATAACAAATTATATATTTAGCATAAGGGGTGAGAGGCATGGCATGCACCACCAAATGCACATGTAGTTCACCCGAGCGAAAAACAAACAAAAAAGAAATGAAGAAGGCGAACCTAGTGCGCTCAAATGATACCGTCACAGCCTGGCTGCACTTCAACACTCTAGCCCAGATTCAACAGCAGAGTTGGCAATTCATCATGCTCCAGGACATCTCAACTTGAAGTGGTGGTGGGGGGCTTCCGTGCCACTTCTTGAAAAGTAGCCTAGGAACAAGTGTTCTTTGCACTGGTGCATGGGCGTAATAATTTGAGATGCTACATTGTGCTCGCTCATAGTCTGCTTGCTGCATCCGCAAAGGCATTGCCCCGTAGGCGCAACCTGTGGGGGGCTATGTAGTACACTTGTCGGGTATGTGTGTTTCCCCTAATACTGAAACTTCTTTGCTGACCAGCTTTCTGCAGTCTTTCATACTGGAAGGGTGGTGCTTGTACACTTGCATCCCAAAGTAGTTGTGCATTGATGTGCTCGAACTTGTCCTTGTGTTTCAATGTGGAGCACACTTAACTGTGGTTGGCCATGGTGTTAAGCCTTGTCAACAAAGGTTGCACAGGTGTGCAGATGCAGTGCACATCTTGACCATAGGGAGCTTCGACATGCTGGCTGTTGGATTCTCATTTATCAGTCACAGCTCCTCTTGGAATTTTCTCATCAGTAAGCTTGTTATTCTCATGGCTGTCAAATTCACTTTCCTTGTTCTCCGTATTCCTCTTGTAGTGTTTGCCTGTTTTCTTGTCCAAGTTCTGGCGCATGGCAGCAGTCCGTTTTCTAAGCATTGACAACCTCATTCAAAAAGCTTGGTAGACCATCAGTGAGCCAGACCATCAGTGAGCCCTAATGCTGACATCATCCCTTCAGTGATATCCAGAACTTTGCGCAGGTGAACTTTATGATTAGCTTTATGGGGGGATTTGTTTCACTATGAGAATGTCACGTCCATTTGAACCCTGAAAAAAATGTTGTAGAGAGATCTCTGGATGGCGCAACCAAAGAGGGTTTCCAATACCATAATCTGAACTGATCAGTGCATTGTGGCTAGTAGCAACATCCCAGCAGTTGTCTGAGCTAATGGAAATGCTTATATCGTCCTCCCAAAAAGTCATGGCATGCATCAGTGGGGGAAGCATGCACTCTTGTGGCATTATGGTGACGACCTCGACATTGATCGGCAGACTTGTCACAGTAATGTCTTGGACTTCTAGAGCCTCTGTCATGGTCTTACTATTGTGGTGTTGGATATGAAGAGTGATACACAGTGAAACGTCGTGGTCACCAGAAGTTCTGTCTTCCTGGAGGTGAACGAGTTAATGTGCTGAACGTCTTGATCAGGACAGTTCAGGGCTCAGGTAACGATCTGCCGGATGAATGAATGTTGACTTCTTTTATCCAGGAGAAACTGAACCAGCACTGTCCTTGCTGGTGCAACAGCCCACGCTCTGCTAGTCTGAATACGGGCATAAGACCACCGTCGTTTGTACATGCAGATTTTAGTTGAGGTGGCATGATGATGAATTCTGTCATGCGTTCTTGAAGTGCAGACGCATTGCTCACACACAACACCAGTCGCAGGTGCAGATGCATTGCTCGTACACCGTTCTTCTATTAGGGTGAAGTTGCGCAGTGGCATCAAATGTTGCCCAGCACAATGCAAAATTGCAAAGTTCCTGCATTTCACCAACATTGACAAAGTGGCTCCCCAGCAGCCTCGACCCCGCCCTCATGCCACAGGCGCCCTGCTTATGTTGAGGTTCTGCCTAGCTCTCAATATCTACTGCCAACATCTTGAAGCCACCCACTGTCCCACAGGCAACTTGTCTCGTGCGACTTCTCAGCCTTGACCACCAGATAAATGTTGCCACCTGTACTCAACAACAGACGCTAAGAACCACTGCTGGTGCTCACGGATCAAAACGCGACATCAAAACTTTCAGTATAATGACTAGCATGTGCAATCACTCGAGATAACTATGTCAGTCATTACGAATCTGGCCACTAGAAGCAATATTGGCGCTTATATGTTAGACAAAACTAAACTGATTTGACACAAACTAAACACAGGAATGAATCATGAATTACTTAGTCGTAAATTGTTGCGTTTCAGTCCGTTAGCAGTGTACATAATTTCTTTTTTTCCTTTCTTGCTCTTAAAACTCTTTTTATATCGCACAAAAGTGCTGGGGGGGAAGGGGCAGCCTTTGTAGCAGTGCGACAATTGCATCTAGCCAGCCTTGGCTAAAGAAGAGGATCGCTGCATGGGCCTGATGAAAAGAATGCTGTGGCGTTTGGCAGGGTTGTATGCCCTGCCAAACTTACTGGTGGTAGATGGCACCACCAGTAAGTCACACACTGAAACGCATTAGTAGCGACCACATCTCCCTCCTTTGAAGAGCGCACCACACACTCGAGTTCAACTGGTTCGGTGGCACAACCCAACGACCGCTTCTCGTGCGAACCACAGGATCACAACTGTCTGTGTCTTGATGCTCACTAGCCTGCTCGACAGTAGGGCAGCCTGGGAGCACAGCACTAGTTCCAGTTTCTTGCGCGGTTATGTGTTCAGTCACACTCGGAGCATTCATACTCTCGCACAAAATGACGGCAATTATGCTGAAGCACTCAAGGCAGCAATGGGCTCTGCGCAGGAAGACCTTCAATTTTGCCATTTGACTTGACTGCCTGTCACCACCAATTAAAGAGTTAATTTGATCTTCAATTAGTCATACTTAATGTCTCCAGTGTTCTAAAATGTCTGCTGCTACAGAAAAAATAATCAGTAAGGCAGCAACTAAATATTAAATTTCCCCAGCTTTAAATAGTTTTCAGAAACATTTCTTGAAGCACCTTGTATACCAAGTTAAATGGGTGATGCCACCAAATTTCGGGGCCCTAAAAAGCTCAGTGTAGGCTTCTTCTGTATGAAAGGACACTCAGCATGAAGTGTTGGACTTTGCAAATGTTTAGAAGATATTTTAATTCACTTCCAGAGTGTGCCTAAATGCTTATTCTCGCGATTTACACCCCCTCGCTAGCGCGACTGACACCGACATCACTCTATAGGAAGTGTAACAAAAGTTTTAGTGACGTGACACTACATTAGAGTGACATGCAATGAACGGTGACTGACCCACAGCTCCGCTGCACCAAGCAACCAAAAGGGAGCATCGGCTGCCAACGTGCTCATTTTTTCTCAGTGTGCTGCTGAAGTAGCCAAACTTGCTAGCATTTTGGAAGGCAACTTTAGCAAATTTTAGTTTGTTCGCACACATCTTTGCTTTAGCATGCCGGGTTACCGTAGCTGTAAACGCGAGACCGGATAGGTGGAGCAATTTTGTGGCGTAAGGTGAACCAGGCCAGCACAGAATTGCTGTTGCAGAAATCTAGTGCATTCTACTTCTCTGCTGGTGTCACCACGGTCACTCAGAAAAAACAGAGAAACGTTCCTATAATTGTGGTTGCATGAAACGTCACATGATGTAGATACCGTCTCATAACCCGGTACTCTGCGTATACCAGAATTCTATGCTCACTAATATTAGAAAATTTTCGTGCGTTTTGAAAGTAGCTGGACAATTGTGCGCACGTGCGTGTGTAAGAGCAGAGGATGCAACACTGCGTGGGTCGCAGCTTTGTGGGCCCACGTGCTCAGGCTTCCAACGCAGTAATGTAACTGTCCAACTCAGCGCCCAGATACCAAAGCCGAAAGTAATTCGTGTAAATAAGGCGAGATCAAATTATATGAGAATACGTGAATCCTGGAGCGTGTATCATGCTTCCTAGATCAATAAGAAACGCTTGCAATGAAGAACACGCAAGTTACAAATTAGACACAGGCAGCCAGACAGAGAAAAAGACACACGGACACTGTCAGACTGCCCTGTAGTCTGTAAGGCGATGCCTCACATTCAATAAATGCTTCAATGTAACTGTTGGAAAGAAATCAGCTATACTATTCTTTTATTGAAGCATGACCAACTTTTGTTCAGGTTGATATGAAATGGAGATTTTGTGCATGTATTGTCCCTATTTTTATCAACCGTACACAAGCATAACAGAAGTAGAAGTCACCATGGTATCTTATCAGATAAGGTGTAGCACTGTTAAGCAAAAGGACATGGGTTTGTTCAATTCCTGGCCATGGTGGCTGAATTTTGATGGAGGCAAAATACTAAAAGGCCCATGCATTTAGATTTAAGTGCATGTTAAAAAACCTCAGGTGGTCGACATCTAATAATTATAGTTATGGCTAAATGCACGGTCAATTTTGCTAGCTTTGGCAAAATGATTGAAGTAGAAACGCCAGCAAAGGCTGGCACGGTTTGCCACAAGCAGCCGAAGGGCATGCGCTGCAGTGAAGAGGCAAATTGGAACCTTGTCCGTTCTTCATGGAAAGCTGGTGTTCCCTTAGTCTTTCATTTATACACCAACCCGTTTGGCCGATGTATACTTTCCCGCATGTCAGAGGGATTTCATAGACTACCCCCGTCGAGCACGTGACGAATTGAGTGACGTGGCTCCTAGTGCAAACTTGCCCTTTGCTGGCGTCAACGAAAATCCTGAGGCGAAGTCGGGACCAGTTGGCACGTGAGCTTGCCGAGGCTTTCTTCATCAGGAAAAAAAGAGACAGTTGCGTCAGTGATACCTCCATAAGATTGTACGATAGTGAAAGCAGGTTCCTCGCATGCGCATAGATGAATTTGCAGTTTGTTTCGTATAAATATGCGTTTGCTTTTCAATAAAATCCAGTTGCGAGTCTGCGCCCGTCCTTGTTCACTTCCTTGTCCCTGTGTCCATTGCGCAGCACCTTGTCTCATCATGTACGACCGACTCGCCCAGCAACATGCATTATTGAAGTACGTTTCTTCTACAGTGGGCCCTTTCTTTTGTGTTCAACCAACAAACTGTCAGATTTCATCTATAGTGAGTGCGATTGCTGCTGCCACTTGTCGTGCAAGATTTTTTGGATATTGTTTGAAAAGAAATTTACTGCCACTAGAGATCGTCCCTCTGTTTGGTCACGTTTTGCCTACAGTTGGCCATGTGAAGCGCATCTGCAGAATCCTGAAATCTGAGCTTTGGCGACAAATTCGGCTTCTGAACGACTGGTTACGGGTGCTTGCCTACCAAACAGTTCCCGAGTGGATTGGTGAACAGAAGCTGCGGTCGTATCGACAACAGACAGCCCAAACGGTGGAATTTTGGTGGAAGTGTGTTCTACTGCGTCTACCCAAAGATAAGCGACGAGAGAGGCCTCATGGTGATGGTCTTTTTGTATTAGGCGACATTGGACTTCCAGCGAAAATAAGTGACATACTGAAGAAAGGACCAAAGTTCGCGTTGCAGCCTAAGGTGCCGGCACATGAATTGCTCTCGTTGAACCGACAAGTAGCGAGGAAGGCGAGTAACGATGACCAAGAAAGGTGTCTCCTGGACGGTGTCGACTGCCTCTTGCGGACTGCTAACCCGTCCGAGGCTCGCGCAGGTGGGGGGAGTGGTTGCGTATCAGATGGACGAGCGAGCGGTTGTCTCGTTTTTCAAAGAGAATGAGCTCATACTTTTGCAAGCGGACAAGGAGGGAGGCTTCGCCGTTCTTCCAGCTGGGATGTTCCACGAGAAGGCCGCTCAAGCTGTCACCAAGAACTTTGTACCCAGGAAAGTGAAAACGACCAAGGTAAAAGCTCAAGCTTTAGAACTGTGCAAAGATTTGGCATTAGAGAGACTTTCATGTGCTGTTAAGAACTGTAAGGGTAATAGCCTAGAACTGTTCTTTTCTGTGAAAACGCATAAAGTTGGCAAGCCCTTAAGGTGCATAGTTAGTGAAAGGGGTACCTGGCAAAGGGAAATCAGCACCTTTCTTCTGAAGTGCTTGAAGTCAATAAGGATTGATGATCCTTTCATGATTAAGAACTCGGAAGAAGTGGTCACGTTCCTGAAAGGTTCGACTTCAGTTGGTTACGCTGTCTCATTCGACATTGAGAACTTGTTCTTTTCTATTCCCCATCAAGCCCTGTTTTGTGCCGTTAGATCATGCATCGAAAGTAATGGCATCGTACAGTTCCAGAACACCAGCGGTCTGACTCTAGATAATTTTTTATCACTTCTAGAATTTTATCTTGACTCAACATTTGTTACCTTTGGCAACCAGGTTGTTGTTCAACGTGACGGCATATGTATTGGGTCGTGCGTGGCACCTGTTCTAGCTGATATTTTCTTGGCCAGCGTTGATCGTGATCTGGTATGCTGTTTGGACCAGGATATAGTGCTAAAAGTTTTTAGATACGTAGATGACTACCTGATACTTTTTAAAGAACAATCTGGCTCGACACACACTAATTCAGTGCAAGATATTTTAGCTATCTTTGAACGACACGGGAGTGGTTTAACCTTCACCTACGAACTACCCGACCAGAATAGGATTCAGTTTTTAGATATTAACCTATCATTGACACCAGATCACACGTGCTGGATGTACTCGCCGCGAGCCAGAAAAGACCTGTTGTTGTACGATTCTGCGCATTCCAAGACAGTTAAACGGGCGATTGGCATGTTTTGTTTGAAGGGAGCCTTGGAGAAGTCATGTGTTCACCTGGTACATGACAGCCTAAATAATCAGGTTGCCAGGTTGTTGAAAGCTGGTTACCCTACGGCAGTCGTGGTTGCTGTGGCGGAGAAGCTCCTGCAGAGGTACAAGGCAAGTGCGATACAGGGTTGCCAAGGTCGTAAACAAGTGCGACCGGCAGTTCTCCCCTACAGGGTGGCACACAACCTGAAAAATGTTGCCAACCGCCATGGTGTGCCGGTGGTCTTTTCTGCCCCACGCAAACTGGCTTCACTATGCCCCCCGCATCGCCTCTGCAGATAGGAGAGGGCAAGTTTGCACTAGGAGCCACGTCACTCAATTCGTCGCGTGCTCGACGGGGGTAGTCTATGAAATCCCTCTGACATGCGGGAAAGTATACATCGGCCAAACGGGTCGGTGTATAAATGAAAGACTAAGGGAACACCAGCTTTCCATGAAGAACAGACAAGGTTCCAATTTGCCTCTTCACTGCAGCGCATGCCCTTCGGCTGCTTGTGGCAAACCGTGCCAGCCTTTGCTGGCGTCAACGAAAATCCTGAGGCGAAGTCGGGACCAGTTGGCACGTGAGCTTGCCGAGGCTTTCTTCATCAGGAAAAAAAGAGACAGTTGCGTCAGTGATACCTCCATAAGATTGTACGATAGTGAAAGCAGGTTCCTCGCATGCGCATAGATGAATTTGCAGCTTGTTTCGTATAAATATGCGTTTGCTTTTCAATAAAATCCAGTCGCGAGTCTGCGCCCGTCCTTGTTCACTTCCTTGTCCCTGTGTCCATTGCGCAGCACCTTGTCTCATCAGTTAATGAAAACCGATTCATCACTACATTCATAATGTAATGCTGGGAAACAGGTAAGCTTGCTGCTTAGTGGAAATGGGCCATCCCCAAACTAGGCAAACCACAGCTACACATGAGAACCACATTGAGAGCATTGTGTGTGGGCAGACTTCTAGAAAATGCCCTGCTTAGCAGAGTGCAGGACTACACGGAGTAGCAGGATTACTTCTTCACTTCTATGTACATTTTCCACCCCCACTTTTCTTGCTCCAGTTATATCTCCAAGTACTTAAAGATCCTGATCACTGTGGGCCAAGGGCAACAAGGGTGTACCGATGCAGGTACAGCTTGTGCCAAGCGAAAACCTGTGTTAGTTTTAAATGATGACACCTAGTTGCCATACATAAGAACAATAACACAACTCATTACGCAAGGCATACAAACAGGCACTCGCACTACCTCAACCAGAAATCTCTTACTGTTCAGCACACTTAACCGTGCAATTGGCAGGCGCAAGCAACAAAACCTAGGCATACGCTTCAAATGGCTCATATGAGTGAATAAGCCAGCATCTGCCCCTACAAAACAGCACCTAGATTGCACTTAACCGTGCAATTGGCAGGCGCACGCAACAAAACCTAGGCATACGCTTCAAATGGCTCATATGAGTGAATAAGCCAGCATCTGCCCCTACAAAACAGCACCTGGATTCTCATTAGCTGTGATGCCTTGTCGCGTGCCTGATTGACAGAGCAGAGTAATAGAAAAAGGGAGCAATTGCTGGCACACTGGAAGCTGTTGTATGAGGGAAGAGGGCATTGCCACTACGCCTTGTCGCCCTCCCTCTCGAAAGCCTTTGCACTGCTGGACTGGGAGATGCTATGCGTCTTGCCTCTGATCCAGCTATGGACTATGCACATGTTCTTGCTTGAGTACTATATTTGTCTGGGTAATAACTGGAAAGAAAATTAATGTATGAAAAACAATAAATTCGAATGCTGTGTAAATGCAGCGCTGGCAGCGCAGGTTGCCGCTATTGCTTCCCAGGTGTTCAACTGGGTATTTCCAGTTGCTTTTTCATTCACAACTCATAAGAAATTAGAAATGCTTAGATGTTCTTGGATTGGACTTTATTGCATATAATTGTACTTGTCTTAATAGCAGGCATTACTTTGCAGGTGGTGTCCTGTGAATCGTCATGGTGCAAGGTGCCCAAATTTCTACATGTGTTCCACAACGATGCCGTGAAAACTCCAAGAAAAGATGGGCATGACACAAGGGAACAGGAAGATTTACTGTGATAAACCTAAGGCATAAAAATATTGGCTGCCAACAGCGCCAGTGAACACATTTTGCTGTATCAGTCTCTTCAGAATCAATAAAGACTTTGACTGCATTTCAGTGACTGGTAACCATATGCTTTCAAAAGCAAGCAGCTTCTTAAAGGATTAAACATGTTTTTGTGTTAGAACAACTGTGGCTATATCCCACTAGTTCACATTGAGCGAAAAGGTGTATATTGTCAGTTTCTTCTTTCTGCTTCTCTTGTTCTCTTTTATAGGCATAAACTAACACTTCTACATTCAAGTACTGTTCAGACGTTTTAGTGCTCTTGGCAATCCTGGCCGATGTAGAACTGTCCATTTTAGAGGGAACGCACAAAAGCAGGCTCAAAGTTAGATGTGCTACTCTCAATGGAAGCAGTATTGATACAATGTACAAGCAGGCCTGACATAAGACTGTACACTCGACCAAACACTAAAGTACAGACCCAACCACGTTTAAAGGTGTGCTGACACATAGATGGCACAGAATATCCCTTACACCAACATAAATTCATTCTCACGATGGTCACTCCAAGGTCAGCTATATGCACCCTATTCTCAGAAAAGGCAGCCATAATGCTGGCTCTCACTATCCTCTTGGTCGCTACTGCCATCAGTGACCACATCACATCACAGCAGCAGTAGAAGACGATTGTGGAGCCAAATGCATTGGCAGACAGGAATTATCGCACACAAATCCGCCCTTCAATGCAATGTTGCACTCATCTAGGCTCATACGCACAAGGGCTTGCCAGGGTACATGTCGCACACCCATCAGCAAATGTTTGCTACACGTGAAATGTTCGAGGAAGCTTGTCTGAGAGCATAACCTCCAAATAAATCTTCCAGCCTGTAGTTGCCATTGCAACCTCTACAGTCACCAGCCAGAGTAGAAGCATTTTGCACTAATACAAAAGAAATTTGCATTTGTTGAGGAGCCAACATACCATAAACTTTTGGGGTTGGGTGTATCTTGAGCCATTCAACGCGGAAATTTGGGCTAGTTGGTGGGTGTAGAACTTGTGCATCTTAGCAAGCCCAGCAGAACAAACACAAGAGAAAGGAACACGTAGACAGGACGGGCGCTAGTCCTGTCTACGTGTCCTGTCTACGTGTTCCTTTCTCTTGTGTTTGTTCTGCTACGCTTGCTAAGATGCACAAGATCTTGAGCCAAACTGCATGAAATGTGCTATGCTTGAAGGAACAAAAAAGAGCGAACGCCTTTAGCACGGTGACAGCTAGAGGAGGTGCTGGAAAAGCAGGTGGGCAACAACTGCAATAGGATTAGGAGCACCAAAATGCAAGTTTGGAGCAGGTTAAGGAAAAAAAACTCCATTTTTTTGCATGATATCCCAAATTTGGAGCAGTTTAAAAATAGAAGAAAAATTTTGCAGATCCCTCGTACCTTGGGAATTGATGTTATGTGAAGCATGCGGAGGAAAGGTGACTGTGTTGTAATTTTTTTAGCGAGACGTTACGAAATGACGCTGAAGATATGTACAAATGTTCTATGAACAGACATGTTGAACAGTCGCATATGTTTTGTATAACCAGTTGTTTACAGTTTCGTAAAGATGCCAACAGCAACATGGGTATTATCAACACCAGAAGCGGTAAGCCGATATGTAGCGCTTGTGCTCGCGAGGATGGTAGCCCTGGACACTTCTACGTAAATCAACCTCAGTGGATGGTGCTTAACTACAACTGACATTAACCTGACGTGACAGCTGTATCATGGGAGTACATATGTAATGTTTATAAAATTGGATAGACAGCACTGCAACTACAATTGACTTTTCACAAACATTAGGGTCTATTTGAAAAGCAGTTCCGAGACCTGGCATGACTCTGAGCTAGAATACTTGATTGCCACGCAGAATGCTGGGTTCGATTCCTGCTGGGACCTTAACATGTATTCTTTGCATTCCTCGGGTCAACGCTGACAATGTCAGCTTTTTCTTAACGCTCTCGCGTTAAAATTACCAATGTCTGTTCTCGCCGTTCCTCGGTAGATAGAAACTGTCAATAACGTATGGCACATACCCGCATACATGTGACACATGCCCGCCCGTGGTATATGGGTATGTGCCACACATGTCTGGATGAAAGGGTTTGACGACGTACGCGACAGGACTATCACATTATTCATGTCATGACCAGCGAGTCATATTCGTGAAACCATCTTACCCTCCCATATTAATTTTGGTTTACCCCAAGTTAGGGAGTGATCACGAGAGCACCCAGACGTAGGCGGCTATATAAACAGATAGATAGGTACGCAGACAGACACTCTAAAGTGCCTGCAGTACACAAAAAAATGCTTCGCATTTAAAACAAAAGTGTGTACAACGCATGCAACATCGGCTAAGTCATGCACAAAGGGCCTGAGCACTGTTATTACAATAAAAGCAATGCGTAAGTAATTCATGTTCTTGAACGGTCAGACAAAACCAGGATCGTGCTGTTAACCCCTTAAGTGCTTTATTTTTTTTACTATTTCCGGACCAAAAGTGCTTATTTTTTTATTGCTGATTTCGAATCTGATCATACTAAAAAGCACGTAGTTGATGTTGAAAAAATATTTGCACCACATACTTAGTCAAACCAACACAATAAAGTTTATTTCGGAACAATGCATAGAAAACCAGCTACCTGCTGCTAATAAATATAAAAACCTTATAAAACACTGTTGCAGGTGCGACTTCTTTCTTCCCTTGTGTAGGCTAAGCACCCTTGGGCTATTTCACTCAGGAAGCTTCGGGACTGTGTGGAAAATTTCGAAACACGGAATAACGCAAAGCGGCTTCCCTGGCTAGCACTCGCGATGCTTGCTTCCGAGCTGTCATCATCACCAGATGAGCTGTTCCATTCCCCGTCATCGCTGTCTTCACTTCCGGACACAAGATAAACATCTGTATCTAAATCATCATTGCTCGAAGAAGATGACAAAAATGAAAAGCTTCTTTTTCGCGTTGACGCGCCAGCTATGCATGGGTCGCCGCCACCGCACGCCATCTTTTCATACAAAAAGCGCGCTCCTGCCGCAGAACAGAACTAAATCATCGAGTAAATACTTCCATCTGGTGGATTACATGCAATTTAAAGGAGCACTGACACAAAATTTCGAAGGCGAGATAATGAGTGAAATAGATGTATGTGGAGACATAGACAACGCCTACGAAATATCAAGGGCAAATGTAGCCTAGAACATATTTAAAATCAATTTCAAAGTGCATGCCGCACGACTGAGCGAGATGCGAGCCCCTCGCGACGCCGACATCAACGCGGTAGCAATGTAAACAAACTACGTCACGATTTTGTGTTGGCTGGTTGTTGGTTGCGCCCTTGCGCTACCTGCATTTTCTTCCTCCGTGCCTGACGTAGGCGGCGCCCGCTCTCGCGCGCGCCGCCTACGTCACAGTTCTGCGTGGTCACGTGGCCAGCTGCGTTTATCTTGCTACCGGAACTGCTCCTGACTAGCTCGGTGCTCTTTGAAACCGAAACTGCAACCGGGGCGCTCTAAAAACGTCTGTAAATAACTAACCGTCGCACACTCGCGCAAACGAGGTTTCCAGCCGTGATAAGTGGGTCGTAAGCTACCTATTGCAACAAAAAAAAACAAGGTACAAAATTTTTGTGTCAGTGCTCCTTTAAGCTGTAGACGAGCGCTTCTCGTCCTGAACGCTAGAGGGGAGTACCTATTCCACTAGGACGAGCTCTACTCGTCCAAAGCACTTTGGGGACAGTTTGGGCAGGACGAGCTCTGCTCGTCCAAAGCACTTAAGGGGTTAAATATTGTATACGAGGAGCTTTTTTTCGAATTGAGCTATATCCAAAACCGAAACTAGCTCAATTAAGGCTCCATTGGCATGTACATACTCTCAACTTCCCCTAATGCAGTAATAATAAATTGTTATTTATTATTAATAATTTATTATTACTGTTTTAGAGGAAAGTTGAGAGTTTGTACGTGCCACTGGAGCCTTATTTGAGCTAGTTTCGGTTTTGGATTTAGCTGATTTCGAAAAAAAAGCTCCTCATGTGTTGTCGTGAAGACAACAGACGCAACAATCTTTCGTCAAGCGAGCTGTTCAATTCTTCTATGCTTTTTCTTTCACGAGTCAGCACTCAAGCCCAAGTGCTGCTTCGTCTTCCTTACAATTGACCACACTGCAACTTAGCATGGCAAGCTGCCGAAATGCCTCTGGCGGGTAGAATTGACTGTTTCACTGGTGTCTTCGCAGAACTTGCTCCCGCTGTGACTAGATATGGCGAAGTGCAGATGTTTCCGATGGACAGCACTGGCTATTGTTGGAAGGCTGTACTTGTCGCTTCCACCATTGCATTTCTGAATGCTTTATAGGAGATTGACAGTGAATGTTGGTCGACCATGCTGACTTGCTGAGGCCACAGAGAGACCGTATCACCAATAGTTGAGTGCGTCTCCACAGCTTTGAAGCTGATTAACCAAATCTCGTAAAACGCACCCCCCACTGCAATAGCTAGGTAAAATGTGCCGCGCTGCCGAGTAATTGGCATCCATTGTTTTATGGAACCACATAGGGAACAGCTTTTTTTTCTTGTCATCCGAAAGAAAGGAATAGACTGTGTAGACAGGTCTTCGAGACAGGTCTTTGATGTTTCAAGTCCTGGTCGCCTCAAATTCTCTCAGCAAGACATACTTTAGCAGAGTGGGAACGCCTCTGCATGCATGGTTCTATGCTCGAGTGAGAATTTGGAACCCAGGAAATGTCATATTCAAAGAAAACGAGCTTAGCAGATTTGCACAGCTTTACTGTTATGTCTGTTATGTCAGCCACATTCACATTACACTCCTTGATCCAGACTAGTGCATGATGACACTGTGCATTTTGGCCAATATATGCGCTCGAATCTGTGGATTGGATGCAACTCCAATGAGTCTGATGGCACATAGCTGGTTGCCATGTACTTGCCCAATTCGTTTACTTGTAACGTCTCAGGCATAACAGGAGCTGGCACCTCCACGTGTTGAAGTACTGCCGAGCTTGGAGGATGCATTGCCAAATGCAGTGGCATGGAAGAGGTAGTCCCAGCGTGGGGGAGTAGCAATGTAGAGTCCGAGATCTGTGATGGAGAACACAACTTGTCCCTGGTGTCAGTGTCCGTTGCAGAACATTCTGCACAGGTGTCTGGTCTGTAGAGAGGTTGGTGGTCACAGCTGTATTGACGATCCAGGTACTCCACTACTTAATGAGCCCTGTCTTGGGTAGACAGACAATCTGACTTTCCATCTTCACACTGCAGCCCACGGCTGTGGCTTCATTCCCCTGTACTAATGCCTTGGCTCAGCGCCACCATGAAGGCACGTGACAGCCATCTGTCATTTGTTATTGTGTGGTCAGGCAAGGCGAGAGCCAACTGCCAGTGTCGTCTTGGAAGTTGCAGAACTCTGGTAGTTCTGAGAGAGCTGGAGGTGGCAAGGCAAACCGTTGAAACATAATGCATGGCTGCGCTAAAGAAACACAGATGGGATGTACTCAGGACGGGCGCAAACATTGAGCAGGCAGGATGACAACGCCAAGTGGTTGAGCTGTTCAGGCAGTTGTGTGACAGCACGCATGCTCTCACGCAATGCCGTCAGGTGAGGCGCCCGAATTGCCAGGCATCGCACCCGTGCAGTATGTGGCAGTCACAGCACTCACAGCAGCGACATCCAAAGCCAAAGGAGCATCAACGGTGTCCCTCGGCAGCTCAGATGTTGGCAGTACCTTCGGCGTGGGGTGTATGCCGTGGGAAAGTAATCGACATTCCCAGGCGGGTGCAGCCTCGATGCATTCTTGGCATAATGTGGAAGCACAGCGACAGTCAAGTCCTGCCATGAAACCACTGAGGAAGCATGGATGCTGTCCATGGATGGTGCGACTAATAGGTGCAACAGTGGTAACAAACAGGAATTACTAAGGAAGCGTGCCCACAATTCCTTAGCAAGAGAGACCTAGTATGCCGAGACCGACAGTGACAGCATCATGCTGCTTCGTGAATATAAGTATCATGCTGCTTCAACCTCGAAGTTAGGATTCACCAATTATTTGCCACTGAGCCACTGCTGTCAGGAAAACACACATCCTTTCATTGGGCCAGCTGTTCTATTCCTCCCTGCTTTTCTTTGTCTTCTCCCACGAGTCAGCAGCCAAGTTCGAGCGCAATTCATTCTTCCTTAATAGCTTAATTTTTCTTACTTCTTTAACAGGATGGGCAAACAATGTGTCGCCATTAGAAAGGCAATTTTATCAAATTATCAATATTGTGGGCATTTATAAGACACTTCTTCATCATCTGTACATAACCATCATCACATGGTGTTCTTCATCTTTTTCGTTTGTGGGGACACATCTTGAGTTTGTTCTGTGCCTCGGATGTGACTGTTTGGCCACGTCTTCCAGGCCTAATAAAGACGTGTAAAGTGCTACGTTACAATATATTGTGATACCGACTGTACCATGAAAAGCACATGGATCATTTCAAGATTGCAAGGCAATGGTGCCAAACTTTCAAGTACAAGGGCACAGGTCAAGGGCAGTGACAATTACACCCCAATTATGTTTCGGAATGAAACCACTGGCAGCTGCCCACTACCTCTGCACCCTTCCGTCAACACTTGCACACACACTTCCCAGCTTTTTGCCAGCACTAATGATGACATTTACGTCATTAATTTTCGGCTATCTTCCTCAAGTAGTGTGAGACAAAATGTAGACAGTGGCAATCCTTTTTGGCCCATTTGAGGGCTATTCTGCTGCACCTAGACCCTCCTTTTGTTCCCGCCTCAAGTGGTGTAATAATCGCCGAGAGGTGGAGGCAAGGACCAAGTGTGAGAAACCAGTCGCTTCTAACCTGTGAATCTGGCATAAAAAACTCTCACGTACAACATGAGCACCATTAAATGAGTGAGGTCATCCTCAGCAGCCACATTGCAATAGCATCATGACATAACTATCATCATGATCTGCACATTCAACTAGTCAGTGAACAAACTGCATTTGAGTAAAACGCGCCTCATCTCATCTCCTGTTTGTCACCCTTAGGAACAATATTTAAACAGGCACAGGACTTTTTTAAAGCTGAACAATGGCAAGACATGGCCCAACCATTCTTAACAATCTTCAAATGGGCTGAATAATAGCTTGAAAGTGGTTTTGCGTATCGGAGGGAATAAGATCGGCGTGACATCGCTGGGCGTGACATCGCTGCCGACATGAGCTTACCTCGCCTTTTCGTGCAGGTCCTTTTCGGGATCCTGCTGCTTCCGTTTCCTGGATTCTTCACTGTGAGCGGAGGCGCGTCATCGCAGTCTGATTCTACGCCGAAAAATGCGTGTGAACCCATACTGACGTCGTTTCTTCTGGAAGACAACGGTCGAATTCCAACGTTGGATTCTTTCAAGCATTTGGCCTGGCAACCACCTTCGTCAACTGATACTGCGGGGGGCGGATGCGCTATTTAAACATCACTTCGACAGACTGCTGGTCCTTTTCGGGATCCTGCTGCTTCCGTTTCCTGGATTCTTCACTGTGAGCGGAGGCGCGTCATCGCAGTCTGATTCTACGCCGAAAAATGCGTGTGAACCCATACTGACGTCGTTTCTTCTGGAAGACAACGGTCGAATTCCAACGTTGGATTCTTTCAAGCATTTGGCCTGGCAACCACCTTCGTCAACTGATACTGCGGGGGCGGATGCGCTATTTAAACATCACTTCGACAGACTGCTGGTGGGGCGTGACATCGCTGCCGACATGAGCTTACCTCGCCTTTTCGTGCAGGTCCTTTTCGGGATCCTGCTGCTTCCGTTTCCTGGATTCTTCACTGTGAGCGGAGGCGCGTCATCGCAGTCTGATTCTACGCCGAAAAATGCGTGTGAACCCATACTGACGTCGTTTCTTCTGGAAGACAACGGTCGAATTCCAACGTTGGATTCTTTCAAGCATTTGGCCTGGCAACCACCTTCGTCAACTGATACTGCGGGGGCGGATGCGCTATTTAAACATCACTTCGACAGACTGCTGGTCCTTTTCGGGATCCTGCTGCTTCCGTTTCCTGGATTCTTCACTGTGAGCGGAGGCGCGTCATCGCAGTCTGATTCTACGCCGAAAAATGCGTGTGAACCCATACTGACGTCGTTTCTTCTGGAAGACAACGGTCGAATTCCAACGTTGGATTCTTTCAAGCATTTGGCCTGGCAACCACCTTCGTCAACTGATACTGCGGGGGGCGGATGCGCTATTTAAACATCACTTCGACAGACTGCTGGTGGGGCGTGACATCGCTGCCGACATGAGCTTACCTCGCCTTTTCGTGCAGGTTAGTTATCGAAATCCTGCGTCTTGTTACCGATGTTCTAATCGATGCTTGATAGCGGTGTCGTGCCCCGACTGCCTATTTGAGTGCTTGAAAAAGTGCATGTGTTTGCGTGCGTTCACAACTCGTGTCATTGATGTATTGCTCTTACTACTTTCCGGAGACGTGGAACTAAACCCTGGCCCTGGTTCGGCTACCAGAAGCAAAAGCGAAAGTGCTAGTCTCGAAGGCATTTATGATATCGTTCGCAGGCTAGAGCAGGGTCAGACACGTTTTTTCACTGAGCTAGAAGTAGTAAAGAAACAACAGTCTGCTTTTGCTACTTCGCTTCAGGAACTGCGGACTACCGTTGCTGCTCTCCAAGGTGATCTTCTTGCAGCAAAAGAGAGCTCATATGAAAATCGACAGAGATTGGGCGAAGTTGGGGCGTCACTCGAAGATAGCAGCAACAGGTCTCGCAGGAACAACTTGCTAGTCTTTGGATTGCCTGACCATGCAAATGAAAGCTGGCGAGAATCCGAAGAGACTGCTGTCGCGTTTTTTAAGGAAGAGCTTGATCAGCCAGTCACAACGCAAGATATTGAACGCGCCCACAGATTGGGAAAGTACTGTGAAGGCAAAAACCGACCGATTATCATCTCTTTTTCGAGATTTAAAGTTAAAGAACAAATTTTGTATTCCAGATCTAAGTTGAAGGATAAAGATTATGTAATTCGCGAGGACTTCTCTCCCGCTACCAGGCGTGCGCGCTCTAAACTGACTGAGTATGCTCAAGGTCTGAAACTTCCTTTCAAACTGCGCTTAGATAAACTTCATGTGGGAAATAAAACATTTGTTTATGACAGAGCTGAAGATAAGGTGACGGAACTCAAGAGATAGCTATGCGGCAAGCAGCTTGTTAACCAAAAAGCCGCAAGTGCGAGTCCTAAATGTGTATCTTCTCGTAGTCTCTCTTTAACTATATTGTTGGTTAACTGTCGCAGTTTGAAAAATAAGGTGGATGAATTTGCTGCTTTGCTGTCTGCTACACAACCTTCCATTGTAGTTGGAACTGAATCTTGGTTGCATGAATCCATTGCTAATTTTGAAGTTTTTCCACGTGGTTATGATGTTTACCGATCTGATAGAAACACACAAGGTGGCGGAGTTTTCATTCTTATTAATGAACTTCTCCAGAGCGGCGAAATGTCCGCTACTTTTCATCATTCTGAGTCCGTTTGGTGCAAGGTCCGACTGAGCAATGGAAAGTGCTTTGCAGTTGGTTCGTTCTACCGAACTCCCAGCTCAACTAACCCTGAATCCTTCGACGAGTTATCACAATTTCTAAATACTATAAACTGCGACTTTATTCTTGGAGGAGACTTTAATATGCCTCTAGTAGCCTGGAAGAATGGTAAACCCGAGTTCTCCGGCTCTGGTTCACTATCCTGTTCTTTCTCGGAGCTTGTCACGACTAATGATCTCACCCAATTTGTTTCTGAGGGCACGAGACAAGGTCATTCTTCTGCCAGCATTCTGGATTTGGTTTTTGCTAACTCTGAGTCGTTGCTCCGTGATGTAGTTGTAATCCCAGGTATTAGTGATCATGACTGCGTCGTTGGTACTTGCAATATTACATCACTAAGAGCAGCTCACAAACAACCCCGAAAAGTATACTATTATGACCGAGGTGACTATGCCTCGTTATCTCGGGAACTTTGTCGTTTTTATGCAGATTTCTGTAATCTCTCCGAGTCGCTAAACATTGATGAATTGTGGTCTGCCTTTGGAGATAAACTGATGACCTTAGTTGAAGAATACATTCCTTCCAAACTCCTGACCAGTCGTCGCCGTAATGACAAACCATGGATAAACAAGGAAATTCGAACTTTGATTAGCAGAAAGCGTCGCCTATATGCCGCGTATTTAAAACATCGCTGTCAGACTGTTTATGAAGAAATGCGTAACTTAGGCTACACAATAAAGCATGCGATTAAAGTGAAAAAACAGATATACATTTCTTCGCTCGATGTAAGGCTCAAAGAAAACCCCAAAGACTTCTGGAAATTTATTAAAGTTAACAGCAAGGAGGTAAGCGCGATACCCAATCTATTAGTCGACGGTCAAGCAGTCTTTGATGATTACGAGAAGGCTTGCGCTTTTAATTCCTATTTTAAATCGGTATTTTCTAACATGTCCACTACTATACCTCCTGCAACGCCAGATTTACCCCACGAGAATATGCCCATGGTTACTGTAACGTATAATGGTATTCTTAAACTGCTTAATAACCTAAAAAACAATTCATCTGGAGGCCCAGATGGCATACCAACCAAGGTAATTAAGGCATGCACTGAGGAAATTGCCAATTTCTTAGTCATCTTGTTTAACAAATCTCTACACAGCAGTTCAGTCCCAATCCAATGGAAATCAGCAGCTGTTGTTCCCATTCATAAAAGTGGTCCCAAACATTCTATACAGAACTACAGACCAATCTCGCTTACTTCTGTTTGCTGCAAAACATTAGAACACATAATTTACAGTGCTGTGACGAAACACCTCCAAAACAATAGTTTCTTTTCATACGCTCAGCATGGTTTTAGGGCTGGCTTGTCCTGTACAACGCAATTGGTTGAATTCTGCCATGATCTGTTTTACTCCTACGACTCTGGCTTTCAAGTAGACTGCATTTTTCTGGATTTCAAAAAGGCTTTCGATACTGTTCCCCATGATTTGTTATTGTATAAATTATCATCTCTTTGTATTCACCCTGCTATAGTCGCTTGGATTAAAAATTACCTTTCCGGAAGGACACAGCATGTGTTGATTAATGGTGTTAAATCCACTGAAACAACCGTTACCTCTGGCGTGCCACAGGGATCCGTTTTAGGACCTCTGTTATTTCTGGTTTACATTAATGATATCGTACAGGGTCTACAATGCAATGTCAGGTTATATGCAGATGACTGCGTCATTTACAGGAATATAACAAATGAACAGGATGTTAATAGTCTGCAAATCGATTTAAACACAATTCAAAATTGGTGCGGCAAATGGTGTATGTCTTTGAACAGTGCTAAATGTCAATTTATATCTTTCACCCGCAAACGTTCCCCTGTGAGATCTGACTATTATTTGGATCATATATCGCTTGAACGGGTGCAACACTATAAATATCTTGGGGTTTATTTTTCAGAAAATCTGACTTGGACTAAACACATTGAACATGTCGCTTTAAAATCTTCTAGGATGCTTAACCTCATTAGACGCAATTTTTACAATGCCCCTAAAAGTGTTAAGGAACAACTATATAATATGTATGTTCGTCCAATTCTTGAGTATGCTTGCGCAGCATGGGACCCCGACACCTCATGTCTTATTGATAAACTTGAGCGTATCCAGAACCGCGCAGCCAGGTTTGTCACTGGTAATTTCACCTATAAAAGCAGCATTTCATTAATTAAAGACAACCTTGGTTGGAAAACCCTGTCTCAACGCCGCCTGACCATTAAATTAGAACTTTTTTTTCCGAAATTTACTCTGATCTCACAGGAGTGAACAAAAACTTGTACATTTCCCCCCCCCCCTCACTTCATTTCTACACGTAGTGATCATGAATGTAAGGTTTTGGAAATGCGCTGCCGCACGAATGTGTTTCAATGTTCTTTTTTTCCTCACACCTCCATGTACTGGAACAGACTTCCAAAGGGTATATCTCATTGTAAAACATTATCTGAATTCCAATCGTTTTTACATTCTAATCTCCCGTGAGATGTTAATTACCTGTCTCCTTGCCTTTACTGATTTTTTTTGACGAAATCGTGTCTGCATTCAAAATGATTTTCTTCGTTCGCATGTGTTGCCAATTTTCCACGCGGAGTCCATCACTTGCTCACATTTTCATGTCTGTATGTGAATTTGCATTTATTCTGCTATTGTGTCAATTTTTTCCTGAATTCCCCCCCTGCAATACTGCCCTCGTGGCGCTGCAGGTACTTGTATAAATAAATAAATAAATAAAACATGATCCCTCCGGAACCAGGGAGAAAGATCCAGGAATTGTAAGGTGGATCATAGACCACATGAAATCAGCATGACCAACAAACGCCAAATAGCCGTCCCATGTATCCAAAAACATGTCGTGCAATACCTTCAAAATCTCGTTCAAGAGCTAGGGTCTACTTTTCCAAGGAAAAGATTACTTAGAACTGGGGTCACTCTTGACCCAATGCAAATCCCGACTACTGTACATACAGAAGAACTCATTGTTGGGCGAGTTGGTAGATCATTTCAAAAATAATTAGAGCGCAAACACACGGCACAATCACACATGCACACACAACCATATGCAACTATCAAACAAGTACAGCACTTCATGTGTAGCACTGTACGAGTTTGGTGCTTGTATGTGGGGGGTGTGTACGTGTGTGAATGCGCCGTCTGTTTGCACTCTAATTATTTTTGAAATGTATATCCAGACTGCTCAAAAGAATCAACTGTCGAGCATAAATAAACCCATAATAGCTCTAGGAATCTCAACACCCGAATACGAATACTAGTGCTGAAAACAACTTCATCATTGTCCTCTACGATAGCATCTTTCATGCAGCTCATGAGGTAGCCATGTGTCAATGAATAAAACAGGTCCTGCACATCTGCGCTAAACGCAGAAGAATTTGTAGGGTAGCGCTCTGTCAACACCGTCGGCCCCTCTTCCGAGTTACAAACAAGAAAAGGATCAACCACTTGCAACAGCTCCAAATGTTTCTGTAACACTGGCATGTTTCTGTGACGCTGGTAGTCATGAGTATGTTGCAACTAGCCCAGTTTGCTACATTACTTCAATCGATCTTAAGGTATCCTGCATCGAGAGAGCTGAGGAGAGTGCTTGGGCCGAAACTTAGAATACGTTTCGTTGATAGCTGTTCGTCATTTCAGCTGATTGTTATTCATTCAGCTTTAATTACATTTTGGTCTTGGAAGCCCTCAAGGAGCTCCTTGTCACTCAAGTTCAGGGAGCTTTTCTCAGACATGACCCTTACATGTGTTTAGCGAATGAGGAGCAGTGCTCATGACATCAACGTCGCCAATGCTGACAAGATCGTACAGCTTTTCTATTTGTCTTTCTTTCCGAGTTCGATCAGGAAGTCTGCACTGGTCATTTTCGAGGTTTTGTGGTCTTTGCCAATTGTTTCTGCTAGAGATTTCAACACCAAGAAAGGAAACAGTTGGTGCATATTAGTTGTTCCTTCACTGTGCAGAACATGGATACAAGAAAAGTGGTCTAGGTTGGATCGGAGATTAAATTGTAATGTTGCTTCGGCGTGACCTCTTTTGACAGACTGATATGTAAGGTGGGGGAAAGTTTCTGCTATAACATGGTTTCGAAATTCAGCAGCAGTGGTAGCCACCCAGTGCCACGCCTAACATGGGATTGCTACAGGTCTCAAGAACCTACACACATCAGCTATACACCACTGCTATAATCCAATATATATACCCAAGGCTGGATATAACACACGATTAACTATTGCCACCAGGAATATTGAAAGTAAATAAAAGAGAGGAGAAGACAGGAAACAGTAAAAGTGAAAGAAAAAGACGAAGTTGTGTGCAGAGAGAGAGACAGGAAAAGGCTACTACAGCCAATATCGCCTGGGTGGGTCAGCTCAGGCGCGTAGTCTACGTGAAGCCGGGGCCAAGGGGGGTGTGTTGCCTCCACCAGGGGGTCTCAAAAAGTCCAAGCACCCAGCTTCAGCTCAACTCCCACCATATGCTTTCCTCCAGATACGGCTAACCCACGCACGGCTAGGCGTGAGAGGGGGGTGTCACCAGTCAACCTGGCGTCGTAGATTTTGACGGCGTCTACTAGGGCCTACATAGTTCCTAATTGGTAAAAATGACGTACATTTTCTTCCGAGGGAGCCAGAGACTTAGCATATCAAGTTTCAGGAAATTTCATCCAAGTTTCAGCCAATGTGACCAAAATGCAAAGAAAATCTTGAAATTCGTTACATCAACATCACAATCTTCAAAGAGAAATTTAAAAGTGAAACATAGACATGGATTTTCTCATCTATTAAAAAATCGACGGTGGTGAAAATAACAACATTAGGGTTTTTAAAGTATAAGTTATCAGTCTTAACTAGTTTGTTTCACTTTAGTGTCCCTTTAAAATCTGCGACTGTACAGTCTTTGAAACATATTTCTCCAAGCTTGGCAATTTCTACCGACTACCAGATGGAAAGAAGAGCTGCACACAGCTTTTGCGCAGGGTGTGAAATCAAAAATGAACCATGCCTTCAGTAAGAAATAAAAATGTAGCCCGGTTCGTGAACTCGTTCGGCAAGGCAAACTTATCATTTATACATTGTATAATAATGTTAACTTAAATGTGATCAGCAGAGGCATTAGGAAGAACTGCTCAAGTTACTACACTTCAAAGTTTGCCAGAACTTATACTGTGACTTTACATTCACGATCCTTTTCATTCTGAATCATGCAATGTGCCAAGCGCATGGCACATCCGCAAGTTTCGTCAGGAGGAAGAAATCAGCATGTTGGCACATTGTTAAGAGCAATCAATGCTCTTTTATAAATATTGGTGAAACTCGGTGAAAAAACTATATCCATGTCACAACTTGGGGCAGAAGCACAGGCGCCTAAGTTGTAGCACGGCACTGGGCCTCAGATGTATAGCTCGCGCCAATTGCTGGTATAGAGGAGTCAAAGGCCTTTTCCAAACTATGAACGAAAAGCTTTAATAATATGGTTAAACAATGATAAAGGTATCCCCAACAAAGAAAGCAGTTAGCTTCATCTTCAAAACAAACGTGACTAGTTATACATTCCACAATTATAATGAATAAGTGCAGCATACATGAAAGTTCAAATATGTAGACACAATGAGCAATATCGGATGGATTGCAAACAGCAAGAGCTGAACCAGTAATTACAGCAGGCAGTCCACTAAGTTCAAGCGAATGATATTCGAAACCGGGTGCAGCAGAGTCCTTCAACACCGCCGCGGTTCATAAGTGACCCCTAAACCTGGTGAGATGGGTCGACGGCGGCTCCAAAAAGATGAGGGGGCGTTGGATTTCCGGACGAGCTGTTCGCTGCATTGGGTGCCGGGAGTTGCCCAGTGTGGATATCTTCTCTGGAGTCGAGCAGACTGCCGAAGTATAGGATTGGCCCGTTTTTATACGCTTCTCTGGGTGCTGGTCTCAACTTCCAGTGCAGTTTTGATGCATCCTTGCAATGGTTATGTACACACTGGTTGCTGCCATCGATCACACTTCACTTTCTGTGATCTTCACTGGCGAAGAATGAACTCACACAAAACACCAATCATGTAGGCATGCGGTTCAACATGTAGCTTGGATACAACGTCCTGTGGTTCAGACTCTGCTGTCTGTAACCTTCACGACGAGCACTTCAATAATATACAAAACAAAAGCACATGATCTGACACGTAGCTCGGATGCTATGTTCTGTGGTTCATATTCAGCAGGCGATCCCCTTTTCAGAGCTAACAGTTTTCAAATTACTCAAGTCAAAAGCCACTGTAGTTCTTATACGCTCCAGCCATATTAGGAAATAGTGGTTTCATATTCCCTACGGCTAACGCTAACACACCCTAAGTGGCACACGTACGCTCACGACACGGCATTCCTAGAGAAGAATTATCATAGCACGTTTGCCCTTCATGCCAGTGAAAAATACCCCCTTTCATGGCATACCTGAAGACATTATGCGCTAGAAATGTTAAGCCCATGCGACTTTTGTGACAATCCACCTTGTGGGTGGACAGTCAAACACTGGCACCAGTCAATTCACTTTTGTAGCAAGCCAACAAGCATCCAATAACACAGGAAGTGGAGTACAGAGTCTTGTCTGCTGCTTGCCTGCACACAGTCTTGACACAGCTTCCATGAAGTCCTGCTTTGCATGTACATTTGTTTGTTCCCACTCACAATGTAGGCACGTCTATGTACGTCAAGTAGGATTGCAAAGCACATAAAAAGTTCTGAGAAATACTTGAATGTAGGATAGTTACTTTATTTATTTATTAATACTGTAAGCCAAAGGCTCATACAGGAATGGGCATACAACATACCATTGATACTGCCAAAGGATCCATTTCAAAGAAGACGAATTATAACAAGAGAAGGAAACACCCAAGTACAGAGGACATGCTGTGTCATTAAAAAAAAAGAGAGAAAAAAAGGGGGGGGGAAGCAAAGTTGGATACAAATTATTGGGTTTACACCCAATAAACAGAACAAGAGAAGCAGAAAGAAGACACTGACACTATACTTCGCCGCTTCACCAAAATTTACACTGTTGAAAAATTTATGTCAGACTTTAGTTCATATCAGAGATGCACCCACCTTATATCTACCTATCATGTTGGGGTTAGCAGGCTCTTGCCACAGTTTTCATAGCACAAAAGAACAGATTTATAGAAGTAAATGCTCGAAAGATAGACCAATTCTAAGAAAAGCTGCTTGCTTTTAGAACCATAATGGCTCTGGTTACCAGTCATTGAAATGTCGTTGCCAAGAAATGTTTTTCTTGCTTCTGATAACACTAGAGCAACAATTTTTGAGTGAGTTGGTTTTGCATAGGAGAACACTCAGGCCTGCACAAACACAGACAGAAGGAGGTGATGACAGCACAAACGCTCACTTCCAAGTAATCATTTATTTACAAAACTGCATCATATGAACACTTTCTTTCACGGCATCACAAGATTGAAATGCCGTGATCATGTGAACATGTTCAGAAACTCTGTTTCTTTAGATGATAAAATAATGGAAGGTGTGCAGACACACGACAGACCTACCCTTTTAATCATTCTCAATGTTATCAGGACGGAAATAGAATCCGCACTGCTGTGCTTCCGTACACACATAATACGTCGCACTGCCTAAAGAAGATGGTAAATCGCAGCAATATCAGAGTGGTGCTTCTCACTCCTGAGAAGCTGGAAAAGCTTTGCCAAATTAAAAATGCATTCAAGAAAACAAAACAGCCATGCAGTATGAAGCATTGCGACCCATTTGGATCACGTATCTGGATGAAGGAAAGAAGGAATTTTAAGGGCTTGTTTTTGTTTGTTAGACAGAGTATTAATGACATACAGTTTCTCACAATAGTACCTCTAGGGAAATTTGGCGCCACCATCTATGCGAATTTCTTCAGAGGCGCTGTGCCGCGATGGGAATGACGGTATATGTGTCTGCGAGGCTTGTGTTGGCTGGTGTTGAGCTAGACTTCGGCTAAAAAGCAGATACGACTATGCAAATGAAAGTTTTCTGAAATAAAAGCTTCATAAATGAATCGCACTAAGCCATTTTACAGTTTAAAACAAAATTTCACTCGCTTGCAGGGGGTAAGCAAACTGCGAAAGGAAGAATCAGACGACAAACAGTCGCAGAGCGAACACTGACCGTGTCGTATGTCTTCCAACTTAAGCGGCCGTTCGCTACATTTTATGTTTCATAAAACTGGTCATCAAAACAGAAGTCCTCAAGGCTATACAAAACTTGTTTCTGTGCAATGCTAAGAAAAAATGGGGTTCATTTTGAACTCCTTTAATGCAAAATTAAAGGGACACTAAAGAGAAAAACGATTTTTTGCGTATTAGTAAATTACAACTTCACAATACCAAAAACACCACTCTAACGGCGAGAAGATGCTTGGTAAGAAAGAAAACGCACGACAAAAAAAGTGTGTGGCGACTCCACCTTGAAATTCGCGCACCAAATGCCATGACGTCATAGATTTTTATGTCGTCTACTAGGTCATACACAGTTCCTGATCGGTAAAAATTACGTACATTGTCCTCTGAGGGGGCTACAGACTTGACATACCAAGATTCAGAAAATTTCGTTGAGCCAATGTCGCCAAAATATGCAATACAGACTTTGAAATCGGTGATGTCACGCGTGGAGATTTCGACGCAAAATTTAAACATGAAACTTTGTTCTTGATTTTCTACCCTATTAACAATTAACATATTATGGTGAAATTAACAACATTAGATTTGTGAGAGTACAGTTTATCTATCTAAATTGATTCATTGTTTCACTTTAGTGTACCTTTAATGCAAAAAAAACGTAGCCAGACGCTGTTTCGAGGTGTCCGAGCCCTTTGTGAACGAAGCAAATTCGAATCCGAAATATACCAGCATTCCCATGCATAGAACAGTGTCGATTGCCAGTTTTCTCTCAAGGTAATAGTAGAATTCTCTATGATTAATGAGAACTAACAGACAATAACGCCAAGGAAAGTATAGGGGATGTATCGTAGTATTTGCGATATAAATGTGAAGAAAGTAAAGTGGACACAAGGATAACTTGCCGCCAGCAGGGGCCGAACCTGCAAACTTCTAATTACGTGTCCAGACGCATAATTCAAAGGTTGCAGGTTCGGTCCCTGTCGGCAGCAAGTTACCTTTGGGCCCACTTATCTTTCTACACATTTATATCAAAAATACTACATATAACATCCCCATACTTGGCAATATTGTCAGCTAGTTCTCATCAATATGTATATGGAGTGGTATATGAAGTTCCCCTATCATGTGGTCTCAGCTATATCGGCCAAACTGGTAGGCGTCTGAACCAGACTTATGCATCTTTCTGTGCATTGTCATAAGTGCGGGTTAAGGAACAGGATGCCTCGTAACCTGTTGTACAATTTGTGCCCGGTAATAGTGAAAAAACAGAACCAAGATGTCAGGGAGATAAATGAAGCGGATTTGATTAGAAAAGCGAGTCAGTCGTGCGTCAGCACACCTTTCATTATTTTATGATCTAATGTAACACACTTTCTGAGCATGTTCACTTGATGTCGGGATTTCATTCTTGTGACGTCATGAGAGAAAGTGCTCATATTGGGCAGTTTTGTGAATAAATGATGAGTTGGAAGCAAGCGCATGTGTTATCATCACCGCCCTCTGTCCATGTTTATGCACACTTAGGTGTTCTGATCTTTCCACACTGTTCAGCAGCCAAATTCATGCCCCCCTCCCACCACCCCCCCCAACCCACAAAGAAAATGAGTCATTTTTATTCGTGTTCCT
>JALIZH010002205.1:95000-102500 GCA_030522465.1 Rhipicephalus appendiculatus
GCCCAAAGTTCCAGCGCAGTCCGCCGAAGGCGTGCCTTGACCGTCCTGACGGAACAGGGGAGCTTTACGCGGCAGTCCTAATCTACAGGCCCGCGACGCCAGGAAGTCTGCGACCTCGTTGCCAAAAACGCCCGTATGGCCGGGGACGTGAAACAAATGTAGGCGGCGTACCGCGGAAATTGTTGTGATGCACTCCCGCATGTCGTCAATGCGCGGGTCCAAGCAATGTGGGCTCGCCAAGGCCTGGAGGACCGAGAGGCAGTCTGTGTACACATACGCCGGCTCATGCGAGTCTCTCGTGCGCAGGTACCGGAGGGCCTCAGCGAGCGCCACGATCTCCGCGCAGTACGCGCTGGTGGCATGTTCGACGCGGTACCGCCCCACGGCGAGGACGGACGTACCCGCCCCGAACGCGACAAACGCAGGCTCCTGAGGAGCGAGACGTGTGCGCACGGTCTGTGTAGATGTGCGTGCCCGGACGCCGCGCCATCTCTCGCGCCTCACCTACCAAGAGACGACAGACCCGCGCCGCCGGAGGGGTCGCCGCGGGGTGCTTGGCCCATCTGTCCACCGGCAGCGCTACGTCTGCCGGGCCGACCGTCCATCCCTCCCACTCCACTGTGGGCTTCAATTGCAGCAACTCGAACTGCTTATTGAGGAGACGCAGTTCGATCTCGATCGGACGGGCGTGTACCAGAACCTGGAGGGCCGCCGTCCTCGTGGTCTTGTAAGCACCTGTGAGGGCTAACAGGGCGGACCGCTGCGCCGATATAAGCCTACTCTTCATGCGACAATCGGGACGCTCGGGCCACCAGATCGGCGAGACGTATGTGATAGCCGGCACTATCACCTGCTTGTATAGCAGCCGGATCGACTCTGGCCTCAGTACGCCTGCCATATTCTTGAAGGCCACCACCTTGGCCGACAGGTGATCAACCTTCTCTCGCAGGTGGTCCGCGTGGGCAAAGAAGGAGAGGCGCCGGTCGAAGACCACTCCGAGCACTCGAAGCGCGTCCGTGAATTTTATGCTCTTCGAAGAGCCGTCCGCGCGGATGGAGGGCCGGACCCGCTCCATTCCGCCCACCCCGTGCGAAAAGAGCACACACGATGTCTTCTCCCTACTTAGCGTCACCTTGGACCGCTTGGCCCAATGTTCAACACGCCGCAGCACTTCTGAACTGAGGTCTCCGAGGGCCAGGCGCGTCATACCGGGGAGGACGATCACGGTATCGTCTGCGTACGCTTGTACCACGACACCCTCTGGCATAGGCAGGGACAGGAGGCCGTGAATCACCACGTTCCAGAGCAGCGGCAAGAGGGGCGAGCCCTGCGGACTGCCCAGGGACGGGTTCGCCTCGACCTGCCCGGCGTGTGAACGAAAGACAACCGCCCTATCGGAGAGGAAGGTTCGCAACAGATGGTACAAGTGCGACGGCAGCCGACGGTCTCGAAAGAACTTTAACACTAACGGGTGCCAGACGCTGTCAAATGCTCCCTGGAAATCCAGGGACATCAAGACAGCGGGGGTCTTTTCTGCCTTTAGGCGCAGGAGGCAATCGTGCAGCCCGTGCAGCGCCAGCACCGCGCTTCTGCCGTGCGTGAACCCGTACTGATGAGGGTGTACGTGTCCGCCCCGGTGCAGGAAGTAATAGAGCCTCCCGTTGAGGAGGCGCTCTAGCACCTTTCCCAGCACCGAGTTCACACAGATGGGTCGGTAAGAGGTCGCCAGCTCCGCCAGGCGGCCGGGCTTCCGAATGAAAATTATCCGGCCCCTCCGCCAGGAGGACGGGAAATGCCCCATGCGGATGGACGAATTAAACAGCCACAGGAGGAAAGGGGCCTGCAACCGCACCAGGCCCTTCACCATCACCGGCGTTAGGTCGTCGGGCCCCGGCGCCGACCTTTCACGCATCTGCCGTACAACCGCCTCGAGCTCCGGTCTTGAAAAGGAAGCTTCCTGCTCACGCGTCCAGTATGGTTCACGGACCTGACGCCGCACCCTCTCGTGCTCGCAGTCGTCAGACGCCGGGTCGTCAACCGCGACCTGCGTCTGAAGCAGCAGAGCTGCCGCCTCTAAGTGGGTGGCCGTACAAGAGCCATCCGGCCTCGCGAGGGGTGGGAGGACCAGGTCAGCGCGCTGTCTCCCGAACGCCTCCCTGTAGGGAGACGAGAAAACTGACTTTCTCGCACACTCCGCGCAGAACCCCCCTCAGGTACGACTCCTTTGCCCGCGCGGTGTCCCGGCGGAACGCGGCGAGCATTGCACTATACTCCGCCCGAAACAGGTCACGCAGGGCGTCGTCCCCGCAGCGCTGAAACCGACGCCGCGCCGCGTTTACTCGCCTGCGCTGCACCGCGAGCTGCGGCGTCCACCACGGTTTCCCTTGATTCGTGCCGTGAGCAGGCCTGAGGAACCTACGCCGGTATGCGTCGAGAAGTCGGTATAACTGTGCCACGACAAATTCGAGCGCCTGGGCCAACTGCAAGCGCGTACGGACCACCCGGTCGAACCACCGTTCCCTCCCCAGGGACTCCAACATCTGCTCGCAGGCATATCTCGTGAGTCGTTTCCGCCGGCGCACTGCCTCCTCACCGATCGTGACCTCGATGTACCGGTGCTCCGAATACGTCTCGTCCTCCCTCACCCGCCAGGAATAGCCGGCGACGATCGCCGAGGGCGTGACGAGCGTAACGTCAATCCAGCTCATTGAATATTTATTCTCGTATGTGGGGAGGGAGCCGGAGTCATTCAACAACAGAAGGCCGTTGGCTGCCGCAAACTCAATCAAACGCGATCCTCGAGGGTCCGACGTCTGCGCACCCCACGCACTGTGTTTGGCGTTGAAGTCCCCTGCAATCACCAGGTTGCGGGTTCGCGACAGCGCCATGGCCTGCTCTATACCCACTAAGGTGGGCTCCATGGATTTGTGCGGTGGGGCGTACGCCTGAGATGAAAGTGAAGTCGTACCCGCGCGCCTCGCAATACACTGCGACAACCCTCTTCGTCACCAGCAGGGGACACATATCGTACGGCGCCTTCCGCGCAACGACTGCGGCAACCGGGTCCTCCTCGACGGCTACGTATTGGAAGCCCTGGGGCGGCTTAGGCAACCTCTTTTTGGGCCTGTAAGGGTCAGACACCGCCGCCAGCGGAACTTCAGCCTCCTGCATGCGGTCGCACAAGTTGGAAGTTGCTAGCCGCACGTGGTCCAGATTCACTTGCAAGAACCTCACCGCCACCGACCTCCCACAACCCGTCCGGCCGAACGCCGCGTCGTCAGACCGCGCCGCCAGACCGCGTCCACGCGCGCCCTCGCCCGCGTCGACCGGTCCCCCCCTAGCTCCCCCCTCACGCCCCCCATCCCGCCGCTCTCTGGCCCCCCGCCCTTCTTTACTGGCGGGAGCCGTAGTTCGTGCGGGCCCGAAGGCGCGCCACCCTCTCCATTAACAGCGGACAAGCGGGGAACCCCGCCGGATGCCCCCCTGCCGGCCTCCCCGCCTTTCGGCACTCCGAGCAGCAGACGGCCGCATCCCCCCATGCGCACGGTGCAGTTAATTGCCAAGTGATTGTCGCCACACTTCATGCAGACTGCCTTTGACTCGTCGTGCTTATGGGGGGCACGAGCTGCGGCCGTGACCGTACGCAGCGCAGAACGTGCACGTGGGCACATGCAGATCTTCAGCCACCTGAAGGACGGTCCACCCCATTGAAATACGAGGCCGCGACATTAGTTTGCGGAAGCTGTCCGGGTCGACCTCCGCGACGAACACGCTGGTACCTGATCGCTCCCTGAACACGACCCTAACCTTGCACCGCGCCGTGTCGAGGTCCAGCCCCGCGTTCCTGTCGTTCAACACCCCGAAAAAGCACTCCTGATCGACGTCGGGGTCCACCCCTGAAAACCTAACATGCGGGTTCCGTTTCCCTGGCACGCGGACCGAAATCGAGGCGCGCGTGACTGCGTTCTCCTGAATTGCCTGGGCCATGTTTTGGATGGTGTCTTGTGTGTTCGAAAATACAGTCAGGCCGTACCTGGTGTGCCGCAGGACGACGTCGGTGATGTCCTTGGACGCCGGGTCGATGTTCGTCTTCAGTAGTCGCAGGACGTCTCTCGCTGGCGTCGTCGTCTGCGCGGTGGGCGTCAGGAATGCCAGGTAGTCGTGCTCCCTGCGCTGGACCTGAGCCGAGAGGTCGCCCGCGTCCAGCCCGAACGCAGAGGGAGCCAGGGAAGCACCGGCCCCAGCCAGTGCCGCCGCGTACGAGCGCGGACCACCCGGGGCCGCGGGTGGGGCCGCGGGCGGGGCCCCCGGCGCCCCGGGACAGCCCGCCAGATCCGCGTCGGCAAGGCCCGGCCAACCGGGCACAGCAGGCAAACCAGGGATCACATCCAGGCTCTTCATCTGCTGCGCGGCCATCTCCCGGCGCGTCTCGACGAGCTGGCCCTGCAGGGCCATGGCAGCACCCTTCTCCGACGCCGCCTCCACTCGCAGGTCCCCACAGCAGGCCACCAGCTCGAATAACCTGCTCATAATAAAATTACGAGCAGGCACCGGCACCTTGTTCGTTGAATCAGTCAAAAACCGGGACACCTCGTCTTCGATCTCCCGCACGCGCCTCTGAACACGACCGCCGACGTCCGCGGGAAGCCCCGACGCCACTGCGGTCGTCCCCGAGACCGAGGTGCCCACATCGTCGTCATCTTCATCACTCGCCTGGACCGGACCCGCGAACACCGACGGCGCCGCCGCTTCCGTGAGTGCCTGCAACCTCCCGAGGATGTCGTCGCCCTCGGGAGAGAAGCCCGCGGCATCGGTATCGACCGGCGTCACCGCCCGCGCAGGAGAAGGCGTCCCCGAGCGTGAGACATCGTTAAGTGCCTTCTTAGGAGGCATAGTGGGTCTCGCCCTTAGCAGCGGCGCATACCCACTCGGCCCGCCCGAGCCGCGGCCAACAAAGGCCCGAAATTAAATAAATAACCCTTTTTTGCCCTCCCCAACGCGTGGACGAGACGTATTCGGAGCACCGGTACATCGAGGTCACGATCGGTGAGGAGGCAGTGCGGCGGCGGAAACGACTCACGAGATACGCCTGCGAACAGATGTTGGAGTCCCTGGGGAGGGAACGGTGGTTCGACCGGGTGGTCCGTACGCGATTGCAGTCGGCCCAGGCGCTCGAATTGGTCGTGACACAGTTATACCGACTTCTCGACGCATACCCGCGTAGGTTCCTCAGCCTGCTCACGGCACGAAGCAAGGGGAACCGTGGTGGACGCCGCAGCTCGCGGTGCAGCGCAGGCGAGTAAACGCGGCGCGGCGTCGGTTTCAGCGCTGCAGGGACGACGCCCTGCGTGACCTGTTTCGGGCGGAGTATAGTGCAATACTCGCCGCGTTCCGCCGGGACACCGCGCGGGCAAAGGAGTCGTACCTGAGGGGGTTCTGCACGGAGTGTGCGAGAAAGTCGGTTTTCTCGTCTCCCTATAGGAAGGCGTTCGGGAGACAGCGCGCTGACCTGGTCCTCCCACCCCTCGCGAGGCCAGATGGCTCTTGTACGGCCACGCACTTAGAGGCGGCAGCTCTGCTGCTTCAGACGCAGGTCGCGGTGGACGACCCGGCGTCTGACGACTGCGAGCACGAGAGGGTGCGGCGTCAGGTCCGTGAACCATACTGGACGCGTGAGCAGGACGCTCCCTTTTCAAGACCGGAGTTCGAGGTGGTTGTACGGCAGATGCGTGAAAGTTCGGCGCCGGGGCCCGATGACCTAACGCCGGTGATGGTGAAGGGCCTGGTGCGGTTGCAGGCCCCTTTCCTCCTGTGGCTGTTTAATTCGTCCCTCCGCCTGGGGCATTTCCCGTCCTGCTGGCGGAGGGGCCGGATAATTTTCATTCGGAAGCCCGGCCGCCTGGCGGAGCTGACGACCTCTTACCGACCCATCTGTGTGAACTCGGTGCTGGGAAAGGTGCTAGAGCGCCTCCTCAACGGGAGGCTCTATTACTTCCTGCACCGGGGCGGACACGTACACCCTCATCAGTACGGGTTCACGCACGGCAGAAGCGCGGTGCTGGCGCTGCACGGGCTGCACGATTGCCTCCTGCCCTAAAATCAGAAAAGACCCCCGCGGTCTTGATGTCCCTGGATTTCCAGGGAGCATTTGACAGCGTCTGGCACCCGTTAGTGCTACAGTTCTTTCAAGACCGTTGGCTTCCGTCGCACTTGTACCATCTGTTGCGAACCTTCCTCTCCGATAGGGCCGTTGTCTTTCGTTCACACGCCGGGCAGGTCGAGGCGAACCCGTCTCTGGGCTGTCCGCAGGGCTCGCCCCTCTCGCCGCTGCTCTGGAACGTGGTGATTCACGGCCTCCTGTCCCTGCCTATGCCAGAGGGTGTCGTGGTACAAGCGTACGCAGTCGATACCGTGATCGTCATCCCCGGTATGACGCGCCTGGCCCTCGGAGACCTCGGTTCCGAAGTGCTGCGGCGTGTTGAACATTGGGCCAAGCGGTCCAAGGTGACGCTAAGTAGGGAGAAGACATCGTGTGTGCTCTTTTCGCACGGGGTGGGCGGAATGGAGCGGGTCCGGCCCTCCATCCGCGCGGACGGCCTCTTCGAAGAGCATAAAATTCACGGACACGCTTCGAGTGCTCGGAGTGGTCTTCGACCGGCGCCTCTCCTTCTTTGCCCACGCGGACCACCTGCGAGAGAAGGTTGATCACCTGTCGGCAAAGGTGGTGGCCTTCAAGAATATGGCGGGCGTACTGAGGCCAGAGTCGATCCAGCTGCTATACAAGCAGGTGATAGTGCCGGCTATCACATACTCCTCGCCGATCTGGTGGCCCGAGCGTCCCGATTGTCGCATGAAGAGTAGGCTTATATCGGCGCAGCGGTCCGCCCTGTTAGCCCTCACAGGTGCTTACAAGACCACGAGGACGGCGGCCCTCCAGGTTCTGGTACACGCCCCTCCGATCGAGATCGAACTGCGTCTCCTCAATAAGCAGTTCGAGCTGCTGCAATTGAAGCCCACAGTGGAGTGGGAGGGATGGACGGTCGGCCCGGCAGACGTAGCGCTGCCGGTGGACAGATGGGCCAAGCACCCCGCGGCGACCCCTCCGGCGGCGCGGGTCTGTCGCCTCTTGGTAGGTGAGGCGCGAGAGATGGCGCGGCGTCCGGGCACGCACATCTACACAGACCGTGCACACACGTCTCGCTCCTCAGGAGCCGCGTTTGTCGCGTTCGGGGCGGGTACGTCCGTCCTCACCGTGGGGCGGTACCACGTCGAACATGCCACCAGCGCGTACTGCGCGGAGATCATGGCGCTCGCTGAGGCCCTCCGGTACCTGCGCACGAGAGACTCGCATGAGCCGGCGTATGTGTACACAGACTGCCTCTCGGTCCTCCAGGCCTTGGCGAGCCTACATTGCTTGGACCCGCGCATTGACGACATGCGGGAGTGCATCACAACAATTTCCGCGGTACGCCGCCTACAGTTGTTTCCCGTCCCCGGCCA